>CM030765.1:178265-242840 GCA_018104995.1 Cairina moschata | reverse complement strand
GGGGGGGAGGGGTTTGGGGTCGGGCCCCCGCTTTGAGGCCTGTAGGGAGCGGGGGTGGGGGCCGGGACCGGGCCTGGCCCCCGCTTTGGGGTTAACGGAGCGGGTTTAGGGGCGGGGAGCGGCTCCGGGTTGGGGTCTGGAGGAAAGGGGGAGGGGGCGAGCTCCGGTGGTGCCCACCCCGGGGGGCTGAAGGACCTCAGAGAGCCCCGGGAGGACCGAGGGGGGAGGGGGGGGGGGAGGGCTTGGGGCCTCCCCCAGGGCGGGGGTGGGCGACGGGGGGACCGGGGGGCGCCTGAACCCGGTGGAGACGCTGCAGGAGGAGGCGATCTGCGCCATCTGCTTGGACTACTTCGTGGAGCCCGTGTCCATCGGCTGCGGGCACAACTTCTGCCGCGTGTGCATCTCGCAGCTGTGGGGCGGCGAGGCGGAGTACGAGGCGGCCCCCGGGGCGGCGGCGGCGGCGGCAGGAGGCGGCGGAGGGGCCGTGGGGCTGGGGGACGTGCTGGAGGAAGAGCTGGAGGATGAGGAGGACGAGCTGGACGAGGACGAGCTGGAGGTGGAGCAGGAGGAAGAGGAGGAGGAGGAGGAGGAGGAGGGCGGCGGCGCCGAGGAGGAGGAGGACATGTGGAGCGAGGAGGAAGACGACGGCGAGCTGTGGGAAGAGCCCGTGGAGGAGGACATTTGGGACGGTGGGGTCGGGGGAGAGCTTTATTTCGGGGACGAGGACTATGACGAGGACGTGATGGAGGAAGATGTCGAGGAAGAGGAGGAGGTGGAGGAGGAGGAAGAAGAGGTGCAGACCCCTCCGCCCCCGGTTCTGGCCGCCCGGCCCCGGCGCCTGCAGACCTTTACCTGCCCCCAGTGCCGCAAAACCTTTTTCCAGAGGAATTTTCGGCCCAACCTCCAGCTGGCCAACATGGTGCAAATCATCCGGCAGCTTCACCCCCACCCCCAGCGCCTCGCGCCGCCCGCTGCCGGCCCCTCAGCTTCGGGGGCTGCGGCCGGAGGGCCGGGGGGGGTCCTGGTGGCCGGGGGGGGCCAGGGGCCTCCGAACCTGTGCGAGAAGCACCAGGAACCCCTGAAACTCTTCTGCGAGGTGGACGAGCAGGCCATCTGCGTGGTGTGCAGGGAGTCGCGGAGCCACAAGCACCACAGCGTCGTCCCCCTGGAGGAGGTCGTGCAGGATTATAAGGTGCCAGGAGGTTGGGGATGGGGCCGAGATGGGATAATGGGGTTTTTTTTTTGGAGCCAAAAGGATTTGGTGGAGGCGGGGAGCGTCTCGCAGGGCTGGTTGGGCGAGGAGGCTCGGGGCGTGGGAGGCCGGGAAGCCACAAGCCTGGCGCCTCCTCCAGGAGCACGAGGGCAGAGGGAAGGGGCCAGAAGCGAGCGCTGGGCGAGCTGGAGGTGTTTGGGGCGAAGCAGGGAAGGGGCAGGGATCCCTGAGCTGCTTGGCGTGCGGCTTGCTCCATCCCTCTTGGTTTTCTCCTTCTTTTTTTGGAAGCGTTGAGCCCGTGCTTCGTGCCTTAACACCCAGAGGTGTCCAGGCAGCTCGTTCCTCGCCTGGGGAGCTGCAATTTTTGTGTTGAGGCCTGCTTTCTGAGCAGAACTGGTTGTTTTTTGGGGGAAAATCGAAGCCAATTCCCAACGAACGAAGCGGTTGTGGCTTTGTTGTTGGCTTACGCTGATCTAGGACCACACTGATGTCAAAGGAGCAACCTGAAAGGGAAACTCGGGCTCTTTTCTCAGCCAGAAACCCAAATGTGATGGCTCGGGCACGTTCACCAGCTCAAGCCACGCAGCCTGCACTCAGTAGCCACAGCTTTGGTGTTTGTGGATATTCCCCGCTCAAACCAGGGTGGGATTTTTGGCTTTCTAATTAAAATCTTGCTTCCCAGCACGAGAGCTGCCAGAAAGGAAGAGGGAAGCGGGCTGAAGGCTGGGCAGGAGGTTCCCTTTTCAGCTAGGGCCCGAAAGAGAAGAGGAAGGAGGGGATTGCCTCAGCCAGGGTTTCCTGAGTTGCATGTTTTGTTTTTTTTCACTCTCAGAACAAACTCCAGAGCCACCTGGAGCCGCTGAAGAAGAAGCTGGACGCGGTCCTGAAGCAGAAATCGAACGAGGAGGAGAAGATCACGGAGCTGAGGGTAAGAAGCGATGCCCAGGAAGCTTAAATGCTTCCTTTTTGAGCTGTTTTGTGTGTTGCCACCTGTATTTCCCATCCCACCCCAAAATAATTAGCCCATAAAAAGGGTGCTGAAACGTCAGCGTGTTGTGGCTCTGATTTCTGGCGAGGTGGACGAGCAGATTTTGTCCTCTCCTGCTGCTCTGAGCCCTCGTGGAGGCTTCGCGCTCCCTTCCCTGCAATTACTGGGCTGTGAGGGCTGGAAAACTCCAGGGCTTCGTTTCCCTAACGAATTAGGCCTTAATGAGGGGGTGGCATGCCTCGGCGCTTAGTGGGAATTGGCGGCTTGGGAGGGAGAGAACAAATTGGTGTCCTTTGGGTCCGTCAGCTGAGCTGAGAACGTGGCGGGTCCGCTTCCCCGAGAGGAAACCCGGGCAGCTCTCATTTAATTCTGGTTTTGGTTGATTTTTCGACACGTGGGGCGATAAAATCGAGGGGGAGCGTGGCACAGGACCCCGAAAACAATCCCCCTGCTCCTCTAAACCCTTTTCCCTTGCCCTGCAGGACAAGATGAAGCTGGAGATCAAGGAATTCGAGTCGGATTTCGAGCTGCTGCACCAATTCCTCATCGGGGAGCAGGTCCTGCTCCTGCACCAGCTGGAGGAGCGCTACGAGAGCCTCCTGGTGCGCCAGAGCAGCAACATCAGCCAGCTGGAGGAGCAGAGCGCTGCCCTCAGCCGCCTCATCGCCGAGGCGGAGGACAAGAGCAAACAGGACGGGCTGCAGCTGCTCAAGGTCCTTTTTTTTGTTGTTTTCCAGCCCTGCCGGGAGAGAGGGAAGGCCACGGGCAGAGATTTCTCGGGGTGGGGGTGCAGGGAGGGGGAAATCCTTTCGATTTTTTTTTTTTAAGATTCCCAAAGGGCTGTGAACTGTGGTGGTTTTTGAACCCTGAACCCTGCTGGCGGCCTCGCTCGGCTCCCCGAGGAACTCTGGCCCCGCTTTTATGACCGGGAGATAAGGTTTAGGGATGGGAACGAGCAGAGCTGCCAGGAGGGGCTGGATCCTCCCTCCCAAAGCCTCTGCTCCGTGAGCGCTTCCCTTACCTGCTGGATCAGATCATTTCCCCGTCCAGAACCACAGCTACAGACCACAGAGGGGGGAAAACGGGGAGAGAAGGGGACGCCCCAAAAGATTGAGGTCCAAATTTTATTGCCTGATTTAGTGGGAAAAGCCCCCAGCAGTGGATGGGATCTTTCAGGGGTTTTATTCCCATTGCCTGACTGGGACAGGACCCGTAAGAGGATTTCGTGCGAGCAACAGTGGGATCAGCATCAGCCCTCCCTAATCTTTCTTTTTTCTCCCCCTCCTCACCCCGCTGCCTCCTTTCTGCAGGACATCAAAGGCACTTTTATCAGGTCAGTGACTTTTTTTTGGCGTTTTTTCACTCTAGACAGCTTTTGTGTCAAGAAAAAAATACGAATTTTTGTTTTAAACTCCGTGTGGTGGGCGCTTTTTCGGGCTGGGGCTGGTGGATAGCTAATGGGGTGGCAGGAGCTCCTGTAAAGGGTGGAAACGGGGTGGAAATGGGGTTTTTGGAGCAACTGAGGACACGCAGGAGAGGAGAAAGGTGGGGACGAGATCTCAGCCCATCGCAACAGCCGCTTGTAGGAGCGGAGCAGGGTGTGCCCACGCAGACCTCATGCCCTGGAGGAGCAGGAGCCGCTTTTAACTCAGGAAAAATAATTCTCTCCAGCTTCTAAAAGCCAACAGGCAGCAGCAGGAGGGTCCCCTCGTCGCTTTATAGGGCCGTGGCCGAGCTGGATGCACGGTGGCTCTGTTCCTGCGGCCGGGAGAGGGTGGGGAGCGCCAGCTGTACCAGTGCAACCGGTCCTGCTTTTTGGCTGCCTGGTTTTTCAGGCACTGAGCTGCTCAGCTTGGCTGGAAACGGCTCCGGGTGGCTGGAGCATCACGGGAGAGCGGGCTGGATTCTCCCATCGTGCTTTTAAATCCTCTAAATAACAGAAACGTGCCCCAAACTGGTGTTTTTGCATCCCTGCCTCGCTAAATCGACGCTTTTCCTCTCTTGGCAGATGTGAGAACATCAAATTCCAGGAGCCCGAGATGGTGCCGGTGGACGTGGGGAAGAAATACCGCAACTACTTCCTGCAGGACGTGGTGATGAGGAAGATGGAGAAAGTCTTCAGTAAAGTCCCTCAAGGTGAGCAAACCTGGAGGAACGAGCTGATCCCTCAGCAGAATCCTGGGGTGGGATTTCTCCTTCCCCAGCTCTGTTTTCCCATGATTTGCACCCCTCATGGATCTTTTTCCAGCAGCAGACACGTTTTCTCCTTCCTCTCCATGCCTTTTGCCATCCCAAGCTGATCCTGGCCCCCTCGCTCTGGATCCTGGCCCACAAAGCCACCAAGAAGATTTTAAAGGGGCTGGAATCCCCTTTAAAATCAGGATAGGACCCACAGGGGGAGGCTCCAAATTAGCATTTAGCCCATTAAACGTGCGGATGAGGATTTGGGGGTGGGAGAAACGGGAGTGGCGACCTTCCCAGCTTCATCCTCTTTTTTTTTTCTAGCTGACATCACCCTGGACCCCGACACCGCTCACCCTCGCCTGAGCCTTTCCCTGGACCGCCGCAGCGTCAAGCTGGGTGAGCGCTGCAAGGACCTGCCGGACAACCCCAAGCGTTTCGACTCCGATTACTGCGTCCTGGGCTCGCAGGGTTTCACCGCTGGCCGCCACTACTGGGAGGTGGAAGTCGGGGGCCGGCGGGGCTGGGCGGTGGGGGCAGCTCGCGAGACGGCCCGCCGCAAAGAGAAAACCGTGGGGCCCCACCAGAAACGGGAGATCTGGTGCGTGGGCACCAACGGGAAGAAATACCAAGCCCTGACGGCCACCGAGCAGACGGCCCTGTCGCCCAGCGAGCGGCCCCGGCGCTTCGGCGTCTACCTGGACTACGAACGAGGCCAGATCTGCTTCTACAACGCCGAGAGCATGACCCACTTCCACACCTTCAACGCCTCCTTCCACGAGCGCATCTTCCCCTTCTTCCGCATCCTGGCCAAGGGCACCCGCATCAAAATCTGTGCCTGACGGCCGGATCCGGCCTCCCCCTTGGGATCCGGCCTTGCACACACACACACACGGCCACGCTCCTCTCCTTTTCTCCCCCCCCAACCCTTGTCCTTCGGGTCCCTCGTCGGGCTCGGACGCTGCACTTGTTGTCTTGCACCTGCTTGCTCACAAGGCCTCTTTTCTTTCTTTCCTCTGCCCTCCTCATCCTCGTGCCAGCTCTTTTTTTTTTCAACGGCCTCCCCAGCCAGCAGAGCTGCTCCAAAGCTGGTTTCGTTCGGATTTGGGAACAAATCGCCTCGTTTGGGAGGTGAGGCCGCCGCTTTCACTTCGTCCTTCGCCACCTGAAGCCGGCGTTTAGCTTTCCAGTGTGCTCTCTCCCCCTTTTTTTGAAGCCCACGGTTGGGTTTTGAGATGTGGCCTCTTCTCTTCGGGTGCAGAGCTCCTGGGGGGTCTGGGCGTTGAGGAGTGCTGGATCTTGGTCTCTCGAGCTCCTATCGGGGCTGAAATCATCTTCCAAAAGTCCTCGGCTTTTCCCAGAGCCGTGCCTGGATTTTTTGGGGCTTCACCTCCTGAACATCTCCATCCCCAGCTGGCATTTGGACCCGGAGCCGAACCCGCTTTACCCTGCTCTGTTTCCCTGTTCTGGCACTCGCTCGCCTCCCCCCTGCTCTTCTCCCCCTCTTTGTGCTCGAGGGGGGTCACCAGATCTCCTCCCCCCTTTTCCCATCCCCTTCCCAACCGTTTCTTGGAGGCCTGGCACTTTATTCAGGGCCGCCTGGGCCAGGGAGGGTGCAAAAAAAATCTAAAATACGGGCGGTTTCCTCCAGCCGGAGCGCGGCGCTGGCCCCGGTGGTGGGAACCAGCCTCTCGTTTCCCCTTGCAGCTTGAGAGCTCTCCGAGGTGGGAAATATTTATTTTCTCTTCCCTTTTCTCGGCTGTCGTCGAGGTTTCCAGCTGAATCCTGTCCCCCCTCGAGAGACTCTGACCGCACCTGTTGTGTTTTACTTCTTTTCGTTGGTGGATTGGTATTATTATTATTATTATTAATAATTTTTTTTTTCTGTTGGCATTACAGAGCTAGTTCAAAATATTTTTGGCTAAAACGAGAATTAAATGGAGATTTAGTTTTTTGAAATGTCAAGAAATAATAATAAAGAATAAGGTTGTAAAGCCCAGCCTAGCTTATTGAGAGCCCGCTGGAGAAGCCTGGTAGGGGAATTGGGGTCTGGGTCCTGTCTCTCCCTGCTGTTTCCCCCCTGCTGAATTGCCCAGGAGCCTGCTGGTAAAACTGCAATCCTGCCTCGTTAATCTTAACCTAATCCCTGCTAATTGGATCGCTCGTATCCCTTCCCAAAGCAGCCAGCTCCTTTCTTTCATCTACATCGAGGGCCGGTCACGTGGAGGCAGCGTGCTGCTGCCATCGACCACATCTGGTGGCCCCAAGGGACAAAAATCCCTCTCCCCTCCAGACCAAGGGGAAAAAAATCCTAAAAATCTGTAGGAAATGGCTGCTTGGGACAGGGCACGGAGGCTGCTGGGTGAAAGCTGCTGGTAAAACATCTCCTGCTCCTCCAGCAGCTCTCAACAGCCCCTGTGGATGATGAGACCGAAGCGCTGTGGTGACCTCGGTGTGGTTAAGGCTCTTATTTTTGGGGTTTTCTTGGTAATGGGGGTTTATTTCCCCAGTCTGCAGGTCCTTCACTGTAATACTGCGTTCCTATCAGGCTGTCAGCTACGGAGGGGGCTCAGGGAGGTGTTTGAGTCCCTTCTTGCACGCTTGGGAGAAGAAAAAAAGTGTCCCTAACCCTAAAGGTGTGGACACAACTTCTTGGTGGCCTGCGAGCCCAGGACAGGGGACAGGAGGTGGCCAGGAGCTCGATAGAGCGCTCTTTTATTGAGTTTTGTACACAAAATCGAGGGCTTCTCACGAGCTCGTCCTCATCTGGTCCCGATGGTGACTTGCCAGACGCGGACCAGGTTGTCTGTGTAGCCAGCAAATAGGGTCTGCGGAAACGGAGAGGAAAAAAAGAGGAGTCAGGGAAGGGGAGGCAGCAAAATGAATCCTCGGGATGTGAAATCAAGAGGGTAACGTCCCCGCAGGGCCAAAATTAGCCCTGGGTGCTGGGGAGCGGGTGAAAGAGGAAAGCTCTAAGGTTTGGGGTGCAGGAGGAAGCCAATTTTTTGTCTGTGCTGGTTTCAGGATGCTTTTGTGGTGTCTGTGCCTTGATTTAGGAGTGGCAGGAGGGGTCCCAAAATCCTCCTTCCCCTTTTCCCTGCCCAAAAAAGGGGAAAGGGCAGGAGGGGAGGCTGGGCAGGGAGCAGGGAAGGGTTGTGTTACCTGCCCATCCGCGGACCAGGCCAGAGAAGTGCACTGGGGCGGCTCAGCTTTGCTGCTGGTGCTGATCACCTCCTGCTTCAGCTCGTCCACGATGATTTTCCCTTCCAGATCCTGTGCAGGGCAAGAAAAAAAAGCGTCAGGGAACCAGGAGGGCTTGTAGCGAGACCCCAGTGGCCAAGCCCAACCCCTCCGACTCCGAAATGCTCAGAAACAGCCTCTGGGTTTCCGCAGGGATGCAGTCAGATGGCATTGAAGTTTCATCACAGCACGCTGGGGCCTTCCTCGAGCAGGGGACGGGGACAGGGCCACCAGTTTATGGGGTGTGACCCGTCCTGGTGGAGCCACTGGCCCAGCAGAGCTCCACCTTTGAGATCTGAGAGGCAGGGTGAGAATCTGCACCACGAAGGTGGTTCCAAACCCAGCAAAACCCCAAGTTTGATGGAAATAAGTTTTTTTGGGGGGAATTCCATATGGATCAGGGCGTGGGGGGATGAAAACCAAGCTGCCACGTACCCAAATCTTGATGCTGGGGCCGGTGGCAGCGCAGAGCCAGTAGCGGTTGGGGCTGAAGCACAGGGCGTTGATGATGTCCCCTCCGTCCAGCGTGTAGAGGTGTTTGCCCTCATTCAGATCCCACAGCATGGCCTGGCCGTCCTGGGGGGGCACCAAAAACAATCAGAGCAAACCCCACAACTCGTCACCCCGTGGATTTGCCCCACCGCAGCGAGAAGGGGCACCCCAAAAACCCCAATTCCTGCACAGAGAGAGAGCAAAGCTCCCCCAAAACATCTTGGGGTGGGGGAAAAAGGAAAAAGCCCTAAAGGCCGGCTCTAAATTTATCCCTCTAGGAGGGATCTTCCTGGAGGAGCAGCTCAGAAACAGCCTCTGGTTTTCCGCACCCAGATGTGCTCGGGGAGTGATCGATCGTTTCGTCACAGCTCAGCCCTGTGCCCAGGAGGCAGCAGATGAGGGAAGGGAATGCTGAATTTGTGCTTCTGCTGTGGGACCAGAAGGAAAAGCCCTGCTGGTGAGCAGCTGGTGGGAGCCAGAGATGTTTTTTCACCACTGGTGAAGTGGTTTTGTGATGGTTTTTTCATCGTGGTGAAGGCAGGGAGCACTGCTACAAGCCAGTTTGGGTGTGAAAAGGTTAAAAGGACTGATGGAAATTCAAAGAAAACTCTGCTAGGGGCTGGGTGAGCACCTCTTCTTGTGTTTTCCCTCCTCACCAAGATGCCCTCTGTGAGCAGCGTCAACTCAGGACAACTTTGGGCCACTTCTAACCCCCTCAAATTGTGACTGAGATGTGGAAGAGCACGGCAAGAGCCCCAGCAGCGAGCTGGGCTGCTGGTGGGACGCCAGAATTGAGCCTCCCTGGCCTCAGTTTCCCCTCAAGACTCGTACCTTGCCGCCCGAGGCGCAGAGGGAGCCGTCGGGGGAGACGGTGACCGTGTTCAGGTAGCCCGTGTGCCCGATGTGGTTCGTCTTCAGCTTGCAGTTAGCCAAGTTCCAAACCTTTGTGGGGACAAACAGGCTCAGAAAGGAGGTGAAAATACGGAGAAGGACAAAAAATTCCCCCAATCTGGCTGCTCAGATCCTCCCCCGAGTTTATAAGGGCCCCAAAAGACGCGTGCCTGCCCCCAGGGGGAAGCTGATCCCCCGATCCCCCTCGATTTACCTTCACCAGCTTGTCCCAGCCGCAGGAGACGATGATGGGGTTGCTGCTGTTCGGGGAGAAGCGCACGCACGACACCCACTCCGAGTGGCTCTCGTCCTGGGGAGAGCAACGAGGCCGGGTTCAGGGTGAGAAAATGGGACCAGGTTCCCCCATAAGATCAGACCCGGCGTTCTGCGGCCTCCCCGAGCCCTCCTGAGCCCCCTCATAATTGCAGGACTTGTCCTCAGCCCCCCCAAAAAGGGAGGTCAGGAGACATCGTGTCGCTTCTAATCATTAGGACAGGGCTGGGAGACCTGGATCACTGATCGAGAGGAGAAACCCGGGTGGTCGGACCCCAAAACAAGCCCCAGGAGGTTTCTTTTTGGGGTGTGGAGCCTGGTTTTGTGCCTCCTTTTTCCCCAGCTCACCTGCACCGTGTACTTGCAGACGCCCAAGGTGTTCCAGAGCTTGATGGTCTTGTCCCTGGAGCCCGAAACGATCTGGCGGTTGTCGGAGGAGAAGGCCACGCTCAGCACGTCCTTGGTGTGGCCCACGAAGCGGCGGGTGGTGGTGCCTCTGCGGGAGGAGCAGAGGTCAGGATGGCAACCCCAAACGTAACCCCATCAACCCTCAGAAAACCTACAGCAGCAGGAAATCTCCTTTTCTCCTTAAAACGGGAGTTTGAGAGGCATCGTGCTGGCTGCCAAGACTTGATGTGAGATTGGAAGAGTCAGGATGTGATCAGGGGAAAAAAAATTCAGCCTCTCTGCACGCCCAGCTCTGCAAGTCCTGGCCCTAAAAAGCTTTGGAGGCTGGGGGGAAGCTGAAAAATTCTTCTGTAGGCAACTGTCAGAGAGAAAAAAACAGCAAAAGTAGTTCTCTGCTTGGCCCTGATGCTCCTGCTTCCCCAGTTGTCTGCTCTCCCCAAATTAGAGTGAAGGAAGAGCCCCTGGTGCTGCTCCAACCGCTCCTCTCCCATCATAATTGCAGGACGTGTCCTCAGACCCCAGAGGATCAGCAGACTTTGTGTCAGGTGTAATCACTGGGAGAAGGAGCCGAGGAAAAGCAGCCGAACGCTCAAATTCCAAGATTTCCCAAAAATCTGCGCTCCTCACCGTTAGGATTCACCTTCCAAACCGAAAGCGCATCATCCCCAGCACCCAAATGTAAGCAGGGGGGCCAAATTTGACCCACAACGCTCTCAGCCCGTCCCCAAAACTCACGTGGTGAGGTCCCAAAGCCTCAGGGTGCCATCCCAGGAGCCCGAGAGCGCGAACTGCCCGTCGGAGGAGATGACCACGTCACTGACAAAGTGCGAGTGGCCGCGCAGGGCTCGCTGCGGGATCCCGTAGTTGGTCTCATCGCGGGTCAGCTTCCACATGATGATGGTTTTGTCTGCAGGGGGTGGAACGGAGAGAAAAGTAAGACAGGGAACACCGTGGGAGCACGGATCTGGCTGCACCTAGCTCGTTTTTCTCCACTACAGGGATCTTCCTCTCCCAAAGGATTTGTGGACAGCAAGTTGGGCGAAGTGTCTGTCTGCTGGGGGGTTGAAAGGCCCTGCAGAAGGACCTGGACAGGACGGGTTAATGAGCAGGACAATGGGATGAGGTTCAACAAAGCTCAGGGCCAAGTCCTGCATTTGGGGCACAACAACCCCATGCAGTGCTACAGGCTTGGGGCAGAGTGCCTGGAATACTGTGTGGAAGAAAAGGATCTGGGGGTGTTAAGCTCGCCTGAACATGAGCTGGCGGCGTGCCCAGGTGGCCAAGAAGGCCAACAGCATCCTGGCTTGCGTCAGGAAGAGAATGGCCAGCAGGAGCAGGGAGGAGATCGTCCCCTGCTGAGGCCACAGCTCGAGTACTGTGTCCGGTTTCGGGCCCCTCACTACAAGAAGGACATCGAGGCCCTGGAAAGCATCCAGAGAAGGGCTACAAAGATGGTGAAGGGCCCAAAACAGAATTTATATGAAGGGTACCTGAGGGAATTGGGGTTGTTTAGCCTGGAGGAGGCTCAGGGGAGATCTTAAAACCTGAAAGGAAGCTGTGGGGAGCTGGGGGTGGGCATCCTCTCGCCGACAACCAGTGACAGGACCTGAAGGAACGGCCTTAAGTTCCACCAGGGCGTTTTTTATTTCGCATCTCCCCTCCCTGCTCCCCCATCGTCCCCCCGCACGGTCCGTCCCCACCCCCCCCCCCCCAACCCATCGGGCGCGGCCCTCACCCCGCGAGGCGGAGAGAATCATGTCCGGGAACTGCGGGGTTGTGGCGATCTGCGTCACCCAGCCGTTGTGACCCTTCAGGGTACCGCGTAAAGTCATCTGCTCCGTCATGGCGGCGGCTGGGCGGGAGGATGGCGGCGGATTCGGCGGAGGCCCCGGCCCGGTCCCGTCCTGCCGCCCTCAGCGAGCCGCCAGCACGGGGAAAGAAAGAAGGAGGCGATTTCCGGCGGAAGCGGAAGTAGCGCCCGCGGCGTACGGCAACATGGCGGCGCCCATAGGGATGGGAAGCAAATATGGCACTGTACGGAAAAAGGGTTAGGGTTTAGGGTCGCTAGGGTTAAGGGCTAGGGTTAAGGGTAAAGGGTTAGGGTTAAGGTTAAGGGATAGGGGTAAGGGTTAGGGTTTGAAATGAGAGGACATAAGGAAGGTTTTGAGGATTTCTGGGGAATAGCGAAGGTCCTGGGGGTTTGCCTGTGGGGCAGGGAAATGTAGAGGATAGAGGAGCTTTTGGGGGGGTTGAGGCTGAGGTTTGGGGGCTGTGGGGGGCGGCAAAGGCCTTTGGGGTTTGGTGATGGGGTTTGGGGGCTGTGGGGGATAGGGAGAGCTTTGAGGGCTTGGTGGTGGGGTTTGGGTGCTCAGTAATTTGGTTTGGGGGCTGGGGGGGACAGGGAGGGTTTTGTGGGTTCAGTAATGGGGTTGGGGGCTGTGGGGGACAAGGAGGGTTTTGAGGTCTTGGTGATGGGGTTGGGGGTCTGTGGAGGATAGGGAAGACTTTGGGGGTTTGGGACTGGGGTTTGGGGGCTGTGGGGGACAGGGAAAGCTTTGGGGGCTTGGTAACGGGATTTAGGGGGTCTTTTAGATACATAACAGTCCTGTGGGCCTGGAAATACCCCCTAAAAACAGCAATTTTGGGTGCTGAATATAGATGCAAAGAACTATTGTTTATAGGGGAAGTGAGGTGGACCTCTTGCCCTGTAAGGATTTTTTTTTTCCTCTCCTGACCACCCTGGAGTTAGGACCCAGGTTTCTCCTCCACTTCCCACCTCAGCAGCTGTGGAAAAAGGAAACCTTAAACCAGGAAAGAGCAAAACTGGGCGAGAGCCTCCAGTGTTGGAGCCTCCTTGTCATCGAGAACGCGTGCCAGCGTTAACGAGCTTTGGGAGGTTGGGTGTGAGCGGGGAATAATGCCACGTCTGGCTTCGGGAGACCCACAGTCCCCTCAAATTGGGGTCATGGTGTCTTCGTTTCCCTGCATGGTACGCCTGTAATTCGCTCCCGTGGGTGTCGGCGGCCCCAAAATTTAGAGGAGAAGGGTTAATTCGAGAAAGGTGGCTGGATGAGGAGCCCTCCGTGCTGCCTAGGCTGGGCTTGGGAAAGAGAAAGCAGTGCCTGCTGCCTGTCAGCACTGCTGGGGCAATATTAATTAAACCCTGGAGAGTCACCGAGGTGATTAATCTCCGGAATTGCTGCCTCTGCAAGGCTTCTGCCCTCTGGGCAGCAAAAACCTTTCGTGTTGAGGTTGGGACGAAGTGGCTCTTTGCTAGCACCGGGCCCTCCCAAGCTGGGGATGATTCAGAAAGGGATGGGGCAGGAGCGGGGCTGGCTTTTTACTTGGGCTTTGCACGGCAAATGCTCTCTGTCTTCTTTGTGTGCAATCCAAGGCTGGAAGGAGGGGAAAAAAAAAAAAAAAAAAAAAGCTGTCCTGGGATCTGCTTCTAGTTTGGATCTTGCATCCTGCACAGCCACAGCCTTGCTGCTCCCTCTGCCATTTCAGGGGTGTGGGTGGCAGAGCCCCCTGCCCTCCTTTAACCCCTTTGCATTTATTTAACCTTTATTTTTCAACTTTTGTCTTATCTCAGGTGTGCCAAGATGGAGGAGAATGGTGATTTCAGCCTAACTCCATTCCTTTCTATATCTGGGGGCTGTTCTTGTCTCTCCTTGGGCCCCCCAGGACCTTCTAAAAACTCCATCCCTTTGGATTCGGGTGCCTGTGATGGGGAAAAGCTTTACAAAACATCGTGTGCTTTGCTGACAGCTTCTTCCGTCAGCATCTGGGAACACAAGCATCAAGCTGAGAGAGCTGTCGAGCCCCTGCTGTCTTCCCAACATGGAGGTGAAATCCTCTTTTTCCCCCAAAATGGCATCAAGACCCCTAGGAGGAAGATCCTCTGTGAACAGCCTGCTTCCTTTGGAGAAAGGTAAGAGAGACTTTGCCATTACCCCTCCAGAACCAAGAGAGAAGGCTGGGAGATTAAAAAAAATAAATAAAAAAAAAAAATAAAGAGGGAAAATACATCTACATATGATACCCTCGCCTCCCTGCTTCTCCTTGAGTGTCTCTCTTGAAAAAACAAATGAGTTTCTCACCCTCAAAACATCCTCACTCCAAATTTAATCCACTTTTCTCACTGGATTTCAATCCCATCGCTCGGTTGACATTTACACTGGAAACCCCCAGCGTGAGTTTTGATAACCAGCCCTCCTTTCCCATCCCTCCTAGGCCTCTCCCTTATTGAACACGAGTTTCTCCATCATTTTCTTGAGCTAATAACTTCTCCTGCTCCTCTTGAGAGGATACAGCTCGGGCTGCATCATCCCCAGCCCTCCCACACTGCTTCTTTTGGTGGCTGTAATCAGACCCGTTTGCTCGGTGACCGTTTCAAGGAGCAGGCTGATCGGGATGTTTTTAACCTCCCTGAGCTTCATTTCACGTAACCTGAGCTTTTCAACTTGGCTGCCCTGTTCTCAGCTCTGAATTTTTGACATCCTTCTGGATTTCACCCCGATTCTGGCTCACTGACCTTTTTCTGTCCATCCTTGTTAGCAGATATGTTTCCTTCTTTTTCCAAACTCAGTTAGTGTTTTTTAATTTTTCATTTTATCATTTAATATTTTAATTTTATTATCATTTCATATTTCAATATTTCATTTTATCATTTAATTAAAGACTTATTCCTCCCCATTTGACTGTATTCATGCACTTGCATGAATATATTCATGCATTCATGTGCTCCCAAGATGAATTCCTACAGCAGGAAAGGATTCAGTCTTTCTAAACCCATCCGGGTTTAGATTTTTCTGCACTCTTTAGCCACAGCCTCCTAGACATACAGAGCCAGAAATAAAGCAATTTTAAGTGCCAGCATGATTTAAAATCCAGACGTGTAAGAAAATTGCCCAGAAAACGGGCATGGCTCAGCAAGCACAAAAAGATCTCAGTTTAAATAATCTGCTCTGGTAGTGCCAGAGATAAGATAAATAACTTTTATTTATCGTTGTCCTCTGAGTCTGGCATCTTAAATTTCAGTCCAGACATTCTGAAATGGAGCAATTCAGAGACCTCAAATGGCAAAGGTTGAATGTGCTGCAGCTTTTCAAGCCAGAGACATCTCTCCCGGGGTTTTCCACTTGCTCTGCATGGATTGCGTTTGGAAGGTTTGCTTTTCCAAGCTGCCAAGCAATTTTAGGAGCAGCAACCTCTTCTCTGAAACGTCTTTGAGGTGCTGCTGGCATTCCTGGCTCCGCCGTCGTGCCCGTGCCCCGGCGTCATGCTGCAAGGTTTCTCTCTTGGCACAGCCCGGGGTGCGTGCCTCTGATTTTGTCTCCCCTGCATGCCGAAGCTCTGCTGTCAGGAAGCCTTCGTGGAAATGGCATCTCCTCCACGCTGCTCGCCGTGATTCCCTTTTCCCTTGATCGGGTTTCCCCCAGGCAGGCACCTTCTGTTTCTTCACCCCGTGGTGCTGTTTTTTTTCCCTCTTGCAAATCCAGAGGGTTTAGGCACCAGGGTTTGATGCCAGGTTTCTCATCCTCAGCTTTAACCCTCACCCTCTCCCATCCCCTACATTTTGGGACATTTTCACACCTTGTAATCCAGGCTGCACATCGAATTAAATCCCTTTCCTCCAAGGGAGGAGAGCCCCTATAATAAAAAATGCTCCTATAATAATTAAAGCCCCTATAAAGCTCCCATTCTTGCTCCTATAATTCCCTTTTCAGCATCACAGCACACCCCTTCTCCATCAACCTGTCACCCTTCCTGGGGCTGAAGGTCGCCAAATCCCCTCTGATTTTCCTCTTTTGCTCACGTGTCCTCAACTCCTTAATTTTGAGGTGTAGGAATCTGCAAGTTTGCATATCTCACCAACAGAGCTCCAAGAAAAGATGCCTTGTCCTGGTCCTTGGGGTTCTGGCATCTGCTTCTCCAAGGAAGGGTTTTTGATGTTTGGTTTCTTTCTTTTTTTTTTTTTTTTGGCTTCAACACTTTGGCTCAGCCCATTTGCCTCATTTCTCTCCATTAACTGTAGTGAGAGTTTAGGCAACTGACTCAGAGAGAGATCAGATGAACAGAACCATAAAAAATCTATTTTCTCACTGTTGACTGACAAAAAAGAAATGCACAATGACTAATTCAGGGTGAGATCAGCAATTTTAGACATCTTTTGCTAACTTCACGCTGCTTTAACTCAGAGTTAGCCAGCAAAAAGAACAGAAATGAGTCTTTTAGGGATATATCTATGGGAGTGGTTTGCATTTGGATGCTTATTTGTCCGATTTAAGGAAAACTCATTGCAGAAATATGTAAAAAAGTCCTTTTTCTTCAGCAAAAGGAAAATTTCAGCTTCAAACCTGTCTCATTATTGCACAAATGGGGGAGCTGTGGGTTTTTGGAGCTAGGTGAGGTATGTGGAGAGAGGCTAAGCTAGATAAATCTGTGATTTTTTTTCTCTTAAATAGCTCCAGATGATGAGAAATCCTGGCCACGAGAGGAGATGCCCTCCCCTGTTTGCTGGTCCCAGTGAGCAACTAACAGAGGGAAGAAAACCCAAGCTGATTTCACACTTCTCTGTATTTTAGGGCAGTGAAAACCCAAAATTGGTGCCAGCCCATTTTGGAGAGGGAAGATCTCTGAACACAACACCTGAGATGCTCCAGGACATCCAAACCTCTTGTGTTTGCTAAACGACCCGTGGCAGATACTAGAGATTGGCCCGAAATGACCAGGTCAGACCTCAATTTCTATTCCCCTTCTGGAGAAACCCATTCCTGCGATGGCTATATAGGGATCCCCGAGACCTCAGCCCTCCTTCTCCAACCTCGGCATTTAAGTCAGCTAAAATTAGGTGCTGGGAACGTCCTCCCGCTGCCAGCACAGCTGTCGTGCCCCTCTCGGTCCTTCCAGCAAATCTGGATACCTCTTTCCCAGGGCGCCACAGTCTGAGGACGAACTTGGACTTGCCAAAAATCTCCAGCAGGGACAGCCCCCACCATCACGGCCCCGTGAGCAAAACAGCCCCAGCTTGGTTGACTTACAGAAATCCACCTGCAGGTCCTGGTAAGCCTTTTTTCTTTCTTTCCACGAGCTCTTGAAAGGCGGGAGAAGGCAAAATTTGGGGAGGGATCCTATTCCTGGATGCCTGTCTGGCTGCGTGGGTTCTTATAGGAAACGCTGGGGGGATGCAGAAGAAACGTGATCCATTCCTGGTAGCTGGAAGAAGCTTAGTACAACCTGATCTTTTATAATCCTGCACCTAAATCTGACAATACTGAAAAAACAGGCAAAGGATTAAGAGAGTGAATTCTTTTTTTTTTTTTTTTTTAATTATTATTTTATTTGATGACAGTATAATACAGAAGTAATTGGGGATGTTTTCCTTGCTCTATCTATTTCTGTACAAATTTAGGTCCTCATAACAGAGTTTATCTGACTCAGCCCCCAATAGGACCTGCAGTTTATGAAAATTATTAAAATTAACACAGCAAACAAGAAGCAATCCGTAGTTTCCTTTCCAATATGATCCAATGCCTTTTCCCACAAATAATTCTGTTTTTTTCCCCTGGTGCTTTTTGTTTTTTCACCGCTGCAGCTCACCTGCATCAGCTGTAGCAGATAGGAAGGTTTCGTGTTTTCAGGACCTTGACGAGGTTGAGAACATTGGGATGAAATTATAGCGACTTCCCTGTGCAGTTTGGGTGATTTAGGGGAAAAAAAAACTGATAGTGATGGAGTTTGCCCTCCCTGATGTATTGATGAGGAACAAGCAAAGGCGCTGAATGCAGGAGGGACCAGAGGAGATCCTAGATCTGTGCCAGCCCATCTCCCATGGTGCTCAAATCCATCCTTTTTTAATTTATTTACTTTTTGACTTAAGAAAAGCTGATGCAAAGCATTAGCGTGGACTGGAAATCCTTTCCTCATTTAAGGATGTGTTCTTACCATGGTTTTGAGTTGGCTGATGCAAAAAAGTCTGAATTTGTGTAAAACAGGTGCTGGGTAATGTGCTGATCCAGCTCAAAATAAAATAAGTGCTACTTTTTTGGCCAAAACAGATGGTGGCACCACATCCTCCATGCTTCTCATGGTGATAAATGCTATGATTAAATAATTCACAAGACAGAAGGGGACTAAGGTCATGGTCCTGTAGGCAATTAAGGCCATATATATAAGATCTGAATCCTTTTTTCTGATCAGTGGGGTGACAGATTTCTATGCAGAACAGTTCATCACACCTGTAGCAGAGTCTTTTTAGACAGATGTAGACCAATTCATCCAGAATTTCACCATTCATCCAGATGTAGACCAAAGAACATCTTGAATGACAAAGGAAAAACAGGAAAAAGCTTCTGTGGCCCCATATTTTTCCTCCTTATCATGTTTATTTATATGGGTGAAAATATTCCAGGCACCAGGAACGTGTGGTGTGTCTCTGTGAAGGTCTGGTTTTCCCTGGATGTGATATTTTAATGATGTATCCTATTGTTCCACCAGGTAAATCAAGCTGTGGGCGCTTGGAGGTTGTTCCAGTTTGGAAGCGAACGTGATGATGGAGTCAGGTATGGCTTGTGAAATTGTATTTGGGCTGTTTTTTGACCTTTCCCTGAGATAATTTCACTGATTTCATTCTATTCTACGCTGCCAATGAGCTGTGATTTGATCTCCATCTCTCAGTCAATAAAATAACATTAATTTTTCCCTCCAGAGTGATGCTTTTAAACTAGTAAACCTCTGCTAGTGTATCCAGTGTAAAAAAAGCCAAAAACACTTACCATTTTTTTTCTATATCTCTTCTTTTTAAGGGAAGAGGAATGCAGATCTGGGTAAGTCATTTTTCTTTCTTCCATCAAAACAAGTCCCTTCTCATTGCTGTACATAAACAGTGTAATTTTTGGAATAATGTCATCAATAGGAAAAAAAAAAAAGTACAGAATTGGTTTTGATGATGACTTTTGTAGCACACAGAGAGGAAAAACTTAGGGCTGAATTCTCTCTCTGTCTCTCTTTTAGAAGAATGGGATGCAAAAGTCAGTAAGTGTCTTTTTTTTCTTGTCCCCTGCTGGTAAGAGATGGGTGCTAAAGGCTTGAACTAACATTATTTTCTCTATTTAAAGGGAAGTTAACAGAAGAATTTGGTAAGTCGCTTGTCTTAACACACTCCGAAGTTTGAATGCACGTGTTTATTTCTATAGCTGTAGCATGAGCAATGACCAACACGTGTATTTGTATTTTTTTATTTCATTTAGAGGAAAGCGACACAGAACTCGGTAAGTGGTTTGGTTTGCTTTTGCTGCTACTGAAGATGGAAAAAAAAAGTTATTTTGGGCGTAGAAAAACAGCAAAGGTCCTTCAGATCTTAAATTTGTGCTGATAAACAGATAAAGACAAGACAGATAGCTTTGGTCCCTTCTCCTTAAGTTCTTGGCATCTTTTTGGGGAGGAGACAAACTGTCTCTCTGAAGTCCAGCAGCATTCCCTAATCCCTTCTTTGGTCCCTTGCTTGCTCACTGAAACATGTTGGAGGCGGAGAGCTCTTAGGATTAACCCGTGTTTATTTCTCTATTATTCTTAGAGGAATGTGACACAGAAAATGGTAAGTGTCCTCCTTCAGTTTAAAAATAATAGTGCCCTTCAAATGGTGTCAGTCGTGCTTTGGAATAAAACAATTTTTTTATATAATGCATACGTTTACAATACATTTGCAATATATACTTTTTTTAATACAATAAATACTTTTCTCTGTCCTTGGGAATATTTCCTGCAATGCTTAGCACGTCATGTTCTTTTAAAGACATGTTTGGGGCAGGACTCTTAACAGCAATTTGCAATTTGTGCCTATTTTTTGCCTAGGCTTTGTAAAATGTAGGAATATAAAAGTGTTAAAATGGAAGCTAATTGGAAATTCTTGTAATAAATAGCCTACGTCTGGGTCAGTAAAGAAGTTTTGTCCCCTTAAGCTATGTAAAAATGATATAAAACTTGCAGAAGTGGTGAAAAATGCTTTAAATTTCCCTTCTTTTCTCTTTTTTTTTTTCATGTGGGGGACAAAATGAAGAAATAGGTAAGTGTTGCTTCATTGCAATTATCAAATAGAGTCCGATAAGAGAATTTCTTGTTTAATGAACCCTGCATGAGTACTTAGGATGCCACGTAACAGATGAGACCCATGGTCCCATCCACTGTAGGGTCTACGCTTGACCCTACTTGGTAATATGAGCACCAAATTCATAGGCTCAAGGAGAAAAAAATCAATCAAATCGCAGTCCTTTAACACGAATCCCAATCTGTTTGTCTGTTTTAAGGGGAACTCACAGCTGAGATAGGTAAGTTTTAGTTTTACCTCCCATCAAATATGTTTTTTTATATAGCTTGAGACACGATTTTCCTGGGGTTTGTTCACCGTTCTCTTGTCTGATTTTATAAAGGCAGGATAAGCTTGAGGCAAACTCATTTTTAACAAGAATATTTGGAAAACAAACAAACAAACAAAAAGAAGCAATAAAATAGCACAGAAAACAGCAGGCTTGCAGGTTGCTGTAGCCAAGAAGATAATAATAAGAGATCCTTGGGAATTTCTGAGATGAAGACCAAGTGAACCACAGGACAGAGAGCTTTGAGGGATTTGGGGCTGTTGAGACCCAGTGCATGCAAAGTGCCAGACTTCCAAATATTCATTGAGGGAGAGGGATTAAAATTTGCAAGAATTCCTTAAACTTTGCAAAAGTTCCCCCTTTTTTTCCAGTTCATTGTCCCATCACTCGTGGTAGATGTCACAAGAGATGGGTAGGGTGTTAGATACAGATTTGCCTTATTTTCTTATCAAAGGAAGGGTAGGAGCATCCCTGCTGTCCTTTTACCCCATCCTTGGGAAAACCTGCCTTTATTTTTTTTCTCTTTTAAGACAATCTGACTGCGGAGCTGGGTGAGTGATTTTCCTTCCTTTCTGTCTTTATTTCACTGCAAGATTTTAGGGGGAAAAGTTGCTTATTCCCCACATACACCCCACGTATACCCAATCTGGGCTACAATTAAGGCCAAACAATCCAACCCAAAGCCTAACTGCAAATTATAATTACCAGTTTAAAAATTAAAATAGGATTTGGAACATAATTTGAGACTCATAAACATGGTGGACTTTTAATAATGACTGATGTTTCTTTTCTCTTTTAGAGGAACGTGATAGAAAAATTAGTAAGTGCCCTTTTTCTTTTCTTCTAGAATAAAATTCCAGTGTTTTGGATCTGGTTACTTTTATTTTTAGATGTTATTGTGTATTTTAGCTTCATACCAAGCTGCAGATGTGGCAGAATTTGGGATTTTGGGCTACGATCGACCCTTTTCCTTTATCACCACCAATACCAGAGATGCGGAGACAGATTCTTTCCCCATAGTATAAGTCTGTTTTCACCAAGCCCTTCTCCCAAGGGGCTTTTTCTGGGCATCAGCACCTGCTCGTTGCTCTCGTTAGCATCAGTGTGGTGCAGTTATAATATAAATTATCCCTGGGGAAAGAGAAAGGCAGCATGGTATCAGCTAGGCTTTATTCACAGAGAAATAAATTCAGCAGATTTATGTCTGATAATTTAAATTAATCTTCTTTTTTTTTTTTTTCTTTTATACAAGGAAAACTTACTTCAGACCTTGGTAAGGAGTTTTATTGCCTTAAAATTCTCCTTAATTCTGTAAAAGCGATGGGGATAACAAGAAATATGAAGAGTTTGTGTTTTCCCCTGCTTGAAGAATGGGTGGGTTAAAAGGGCACATCCTCCTTAAAAAACCTTATTTTTAAAATGTTAATAAGGGGAAGGTGGTCATGAAATAAAATTTCTGTTGGGTTTGAGGTTTTTTGGGGGAAGGTAGAGCCCCATGAGAGGGGATATGGGATACACAAGGGGCTGCTTTGCATTTCTCTATATTTATTTTATCTGTTTGCATTTTAGGTGAATGTGATACAAAAATCAGTAAGTACAATTGTTTTTTCTATGCAAAGTTAAAACACAGCAAGGTGACAGATTTGCTTAAGCTTGTTGTATTTACAAATAATTTGAATGGGTGCTATGGAGGTTATGTGCCTGGTACTTTATCTTTGAAAATGGGAGTGGAAAGGATGTTTCCTGCAGGAAAATTAAATTTCCAGTCTGCAAAGACATTAGGATTTCTTTTCAAGACTAACATTCCCCCAAAAAGTGGAATTTCAACATATAACTGGCAGGATAAAGTGAGAAAAAAGAAATTTTCCTGCTCCGAGTGCTTTAGGGATGCTATACACACACATAAAAAGAAGGAAATATTTTTTAATATTTTTTTCCTGTTTATTTTTCTTTTTCTCCTTCTTTCCTTCCCAGAGGAGCGTGATAGAAAAATAAGTAAGTGTCATTCTTCACAGTGCTTTTGGGGTAAAAATCATCCCTTGGCATTTGGGGGAGAGGAGCCTCTCTGATACCCTATCCCTGAAAAATGATAAATGAGATTATTTTCCCCAAATTTGATTGTACACATGGGGCTGCAAGGGAAAACAAAACAATAAAAATTAATATTGTTTTTCTTCCTTGCAGCCAAGCTCTCAGCAGAAATACGTAAGTCCTTTTTTTTTTTTTTTTTTCTTTTTCCAAACCACACTGACAGTTTTGTCCTTAGAAACCTCTTTGTTGGAGTTGATTTTTCGCTGCTTTAACTGAAATCGTATATTTTTTTCTTCTTTCTAGGTAGGCTCACTGCTCTGCTTGGTAAGTCTGCTTTGTGGCCAGAACATCCCATGGGGTTTGTTTTGATTAAATCTGCACGATTTTGTGCAGTTAGGTTGGAGGGACCTCTGCAGGTCTCTGATCCAACCTCCTGGTCCTCACCAAGGCTTACGCCAAGGTGAGACCAAGTTGCTTGGGGCCAATGTGACTTCAATGTACAGATTATTTTCTTTTTATTTTATTTTTTAATCAAAGATATTTGGAAAAAAGAGGCAAAATCAGTTTGCAGTGAGCTGTGGGTCCAGCAGACCTGCTGTCCTTGGGCAAAGGGGCAGCACCGTGTTTAATAATTTATTTTTTTTCCTTTTTCTTGCTTTTCTATTCAGGGGACCGAGACAAAAAGCTTCGTAAGTGCCGTTCTCCTCCTGATGAGTAAAATCTGGGTATAAAGGTGGATCTTCCTCAACTTGCTGGTGTGTCTTCTAAAGTCTGCCTTTCCTCCCTGACACCAGTTTGCTCAAATTCTGTGTTTCTGTGCTCAAAATCCTACATCACTCTTAGTTGGATGATTACCTAAATCAGTGGTTTTCCTCACAATTTAATATTCTGTTAGACTATATTTTTTATTACATATTTTTACTATACATTATGTTGTTTTTTTCTAAAACGACATGTAAGATTAAGCCAGAGAATTACTTACGATGTCTCCATGTAGGAGAGAAAAGGATCTATTTAAAGTAAACTTGTGTTCCTCTCTTTTTAGGGAAACTGACTGCAGAACTTGGTAAGTAATTTTCTTTCCCATGTGCATTTTGATCTCGTTGGGAAGTAGATGAGTGAATGAGGGGTCAAGTTTGTAATACATTTTGGTGTAATTACAGCAGATGTCTCTTAGCATTGCTGATGTATTGCTGAAATAGAGTAAAAATTGGTGGAAAAGGGCAAATAGAGGCACCAAAAACTGATCGGTATCTGGTTTTCTTTCTTTCTTTCTTTCTTTTTTTTTTTTATTTTTTATTTTTTTTAGCAAAGTGTGATGCAACAATTAGTAAGTGATATTTCCTTCTCTGCAAAAGGCTCATGGATGTGGGTGCCTGCACATTAGGGTGGTTTGCTTGGTGCTTCAGCATTGAAAGGATGCTGGAATTTCTTAAATTAATCTAAATTTGGGTCATGAGAAGTAACAGTCTCTTGGGTTTCAGGGGCTGGGGGAAGGCAGAAGCCAAATTTCAAGGGGGATCAAGGAAAACCTAGTGGGGAAAACTCATGTGGGAAGACCTGAAGTAGGCTGGAGGGTGATGGCTTGACTCATGTTGGGGTGTTTCAGAAAAGTATTGGGAATTAATGGTGTTTTCTGCTTTAAGGATTATTCACAGTGGAACTTGGTAAGTCTATTTCCTTCCTCTTGCATTTTTATTTATTTATTTATTTATTAATTTATATGTATATTTTCCCTTTTCCATGCGTTTCATCAACCTGGTAAAAAAAAAAAAAAAAAAAAAAAAAAAAAAAAAAACATAAATGCAGAAGTAAAGAAGTCAAAAACCCCAAAGTTATGCAAAGTACTTGGAAACAGGGGTAATACGGGTTAAAGCAAAAATCCCCTTGTTATGTGAGTAACAATAAAGAGATGTAAAGTGAAAGGTACAGACTGTGAAAAATAACACACAATTATTTTTCCCTTGTTTTTAGGAGAGCGTCATACAAAAATAGGTAGGCCTGGTGTTCCTCTGAAGCAAATCTGTTTGTGAATTTAGTTATTGAAAAAGCTGCTTGCTTCAGTTATTTAAGTGAGTATGCAGTAATTGATATATTTATATGATATATTTATCACACGCTGAAAAACTTTGATTAACGTAGACATTTAAGAATTAAAAAGAACCATACCTACAGCATGGTTTTGCTCTGAAAGTAAGCAATTTCTATTATTAAAATCTCATAAATCACCATTTCTTGTCTGTGTATTCACACAGGGGGAAAAAAACTTACCCTTAAACTAACATTTTTTTCCCTCTTTTAAGGGGAACTTACTGCAGAAGTCGGTAAGTCATTTCCATATTGATTTTAGGTAGAAACAATACCCAAGGATAGACTTTGAGCAATGCAGTAATCATTTATTTCTGTTTATTTTTAGGGGACTACGATAGGAAACTTCGTAAGTGCCTTACTTTTTTTTCGTGTGTGAGTTAAGCCTTAGGAATTTACTGAACATTTTAGTGCACCTCAAATGTCACAAGAGCACATTTTAATTTTGAATGGTATGACCTGGGAGAGAGCATCAAAACTATGCACCAACGATGGCTTGAGAAGGTGGGATTCAGGGAGATTGGATTTATAAATCCAGAGAAATTATAAATGTTAAGTGTGTAATGCTCTCAGTCTGATACAATCAGGAGTTGTGAACAAGAATGAAAGCAAAAATGTTTATATATGATAACTTATCTCATCTACGTACCCCTCTGCCTTCTTCCCATCAGAAATTAATTCTGTTTTGTTTGAGTTTCACTCGACATATAAATATTATTATTTAATATAGAAAAACATGTCCTCAGCTGATAATTAGGCTAGATTTATTTATGTTGTTCAGTGATGTCACTGAAAAAAAGAGTGATGAAATTCCTGTTTTTTCTCTACCTGAAGGGAAACACGCAGCAGAACTTGGTAAGGAAATTCCCTTTTTTGGTCATCACGGTTTTTGTTTGTTTGTGTCTTGTCCACATTTCTGATTTTTCTTTTTTTTTTTTTTTTAAAGGGGTGGGGGAATTTCTATTTTAATCAAGTTTAGAACTAAGTATGCAAAGGCTCAGGAAAATAAATACTCCCCAAAATACAACTTCCAAACAATGTGACAGATTAAAAAAAAAAAATCACACCAAAATAAACCCTCTGCAGAGCTGGACTTCTGCAATGCTGGCAAACTGCATGCTAATTTATGTTTATTTCTCTATTATTTTCAGCGGAACGGGATGAAAAAATCAGTAAGTATCCTGCCTCATATCGTCCTCGACCCCCCAAGCCAAGGCTGTGCTTGATGTTATCCTCATAGCCACAGTTCATTCACTATTTTTATGGATGAGATCATGGACAATGTGAGTTTGTAACTGCCCAGGAGGAAGGGAGTAAATATAATAGCAGCTGCAGAAAGCAGCAGCAGATCCACAGGCTGCCAAAGCCCTGCTGACGATCAAAATTTGCTTTTCTGCAGCATTTGCTGTGGTGTTGGCTATGGCATTTTCCTTCTTGCCATAAAGACCCATTTGGACACTCCTTGCATCGTATTTTTGGACCTCCTTTTCCTCCCACAAATGTTAGTTCCAACATATCTTATACATTTTTAATATTATCATTGGCTATGTTTTTTAAACAGAGAATAGTAAAAAGAATAAAACAATTTAAGAACTTTACAATCCATACTGATGATACATGGACAGAATGAGAAGGCAAAAGCAGTAGTTCCTATTTATTTATTCCTTTTTTTTTCTTTTTTTTTTAGGGGAGCATGAAGCAGAGATAAGTAAGTGCTATTTTTCATGCTCTATTATTATTTGAGGAGGTTTCTTTCTATATGCAAGTGCTGAATGAGCTGTCAGTGTTGAAAATCCTACAGACAAAATAGAGAAATTCTCAGAGAAGTGTAGAAAACAAATCTGGGGCTTGAATGGAAGCAACCCAAGTTGTTTCACTTCCTTACTAATGAGTATAAGTGAAGGGAAAGGAAAGAATAAGTAAAAATGAAGCTTTTCCCATAAATGTGTCATGAAATGGAATGGGGCCGCACATGGGACCCTGAATTCTTCTGCTGTCAAAATTGGCTTTGGGCTCAGGCCTACAACGCTCATGTCCCAATCCTTTATTTATATATAATGGATGTTAAAAAAGCTCTATTTTGAACTAATATATCTTTTTTATTTTCCTTTAAGGGCGTCTTACTGAGCTGCTTGGTAAGTGCATTTCCTTCCACCAAGAAATTCAGCAGGCAGGCAATGCAGATGCTGCCTTGGGTTATTTATTCACCCTGATGGTTTTTCCATCCTTTTTACCAAGAATACTGCTGCCCCAAAAGCAGCTTGCAATTCGGCAAATAGTTTTTTGGGGAAAAAAAAATCTAGAAAGTGAAATGTTGGTGAAGTCAAGGCATTGAGAGAGGTGCTGCAGTGAAAGCCCACGGGAAAGATAATAATTAGGAATAATTTCTGTTCCATCTCTTTGCAGAGGATCGTGATTTGGAAGCCCGTAAGTCCATTTTCTCTTCTCGGAGACACAAATCCTTCAGGGGAAAGGCAAAATCCTGGAGTTTCCCCCATCTAGTGTCCTTGATGTGAAAACAAGGAGAAATATCCACGGTTGTGCATGTGAAACCGATGCTTTTTTGCAAAGCTGGGTGACTTTCTTCTGCCAAGTTCACATGCAGTAAAAAATGCAAAATGGGAGAAAATTGGTGTTTATTCATTTAGCATTCCCTTTTTTCTGTTTTATTTTTAGGAAACCAGGATGCCCTCATTAGTAAGTGTCATTCTTATTTGCTGAGAAATGCACTCCCTAGGGTGGCTGGGTGGTCACAAGCACGATGATGTTGCTGCTACTGTTTTAGCTTAGTGTTTTAGTTGAACTAGTGAAGAAAATGGTATTAAGAGGCATGAGTAAATCTGCCCATGTTAGAGGATTTGGTAACCTCAAGTTCCCCCATCACACCCCTCTCCCATCCTTGCAAAGGAAATGCACTGATTAGAAAAAAAATTATTTTCTTCTTTTTAAGGAAAACTGACTGAAGAGCTCGGTAAGTTTATTTTGCTTCTTTCACAAAACTGATTGGATTTTTTGGGGGCATTTGTTGTTGTTGTTGTTGTTTTGTCTCATGCTTCTTGTTGGCTGGTTCTGAGATAACTCTAAAAGGAGCTGGATAAAGGGCTGGTGCAGGTGAATTTTAGAATAGGTAACAGATTAAAGTCATGCACAGGAAAAAATAACATTGAAATAGAAATGAGCTTGATAAAAAAAAAATCTGTTGTGCAAGGGGAAAAGCTGTGTTTTACATTGTCTTTTTCTTTTTAGAGGAATTAAAAGGTCTGGAAGCTGGTAAGTGATATTTACCTTCCTTTCTACTAAATATAGTTACAAGGGAGTTTGTAATTATAGAGTGTGTATGTATATATATATATGAATAAAATATTGTATATCAGATTCCAGACTAAAATCTAATGAATTAGGGGCTGAAATATAAACTGTAAGAGTTGTTCGTTTTTTTTAAATGCATTCTCATGGTAGAACACAAAAGGATGGGATGATGGTGTGTATATAGGTCTGGATATGCACGCTAATTCTCATTTCTTTTGCAGATGAATCCTCTGAGGACCTTGGTAAACCATTTTCCTTTTTATATATTTTACAAAAATACATGTAAATATAAATCTTGTTACTTGCATGTAAGTTTGATACAGATGAATTTGTTTTTTAAAAAAAAATAAATGGCATGCGTTTAATATAATTTTCTCACTCCTTTGAAATCACAATAATAAATGCAACTCATATGGGGAAGAGGGATGCAGCTAAAAGTATGGGGATAATATGAATTCTGATTTTTTTTCTCCTTTTTGTTCCTAGAGGAGAGTGATCTAGAGAGGGGTAAGCATCATTTTCCTTCCTGCCAATGCAGAAAACCCTTTTGGCCCTATTAAGCTTGTTGTTGAGATGGAAATTATTCTAGAACAATAATTGGACAGTTGGTATGGTATAAAATTATTATTATTTCTTAAGTGCTAAGTCCTCTTTCCTGTATTTTATTCTGAGGAGGTATCTACATCCAATTGTTTGGCTCTAAGATCTTTGTTTATCAGGAAGGAGGGCTCATATATATATAATATATATATATACAGGCTTTTAGGTGCATATGTACATACTTTTATAAAGATAGATATGAATATTTCAGAGTAATACAGAAAATGCAGTCTCACAAAAACAGAGTCTGAGCAGGGAGACGAGGTATTTTTAATGAAAATCTTCTCTTTTTCTCTTTTAAGATGAACTCACCGAAGAACTTGGTAAGTCTTTTCCTTCCTTTGCCAACAGCAAATACCAAACACTTATTTTCCTCTTTGAGCTTCGTCAGAAGGGAATCCCAATAAATGCATGAAGCAAACATCAGCAAAGTTTAATACTGATGAAGTTGAATTTTTGCATCTTTATCACAAGTAGCATGTTGGCACATCTCCAGCTGGCATTACTTGCAATATATAGGAATTTCTCTCTAGTCTTATTTTTTTTCTCTTATTTTTGGAGAGGTTTAGTTGGAGAATATGACAGAAGAACCAATAAGCACCACTGAGCTTCTTCTGATAAATGAATATGCAACAGATTCCAGCCCCCTAATTATCTTCCTGTGATGGAATCTAATTATCTTCCTATAATTTTAAGATTTTAATTTTAATTCTAAAATAAGAGGGTTTGATATTTTCTCTCTGAAAGATTTGGGATGGGAAGCTTTGTACACATCTCCACAATGTAATGTGATAACTGCAAAAAAGGGGAAGATATTTGGGTCATCTAATGGAAGAGGTAAAAAAAAAAAAAAAAATAGAGATAATATCTGTGAAATAAACCTGTCTTAATAGAAACCTGTGGTTTTTCTTTCCCTCAAGATGAAATCACTGAAGAACTTGGTAGGTGATTCCTTTTTCTTTTTTTTTAATCTTTAACAAAAACTAATGGTGAGAATTTTCTGAAGTTTTTCTGAGCTTTTTTGTTGCTTTAATGTAGTGAGAAATGTGGCTTAAATGGAGGGAGATGAGAGTCAACAGAAGATGGAATTTCAAATAATAGCCAATAAGAAAAAGGTGTTTGGGGAAAAAAACTATCTCTGTTTTAACATCAACTGATGCTTTAAAATTATTTTTTCTTCCCAATTTCTTGTTCTTAGGGGAACGTGATAAAAAAATAGGTGGGTAATTTTCTCATTTCCTGGGTCCTTTGGGTACTCTGCATGGGGTCAGAGAGGGATAACACAGCTTCTTCCACCCCTAAAAACCCAATTCCTGCAGTGTTCCCCTACCCTTGTTTGAGTATGAGGAGCATTCGTGAGATTTCTGTTGAGATCTCATGTTCTTCCAGCCCTCCTGAGGTTCACTTTGGGGTTATTTCACTTTTTCTGTGTCAAATTAAAGATTTTTTTAATATCAGATCCTAATGATATAATTTCTTTCTTTCCTTTAAGAGGAACTCACTGAAGAGCTTGGTAAGTCATTTCTTTTTACCTTCTCCCTTTATTTTCTTTCCTTTTCTCTCTCTTTTTATTTTTTTCTCTCTTTTTTTTTTTAATGTTCTTCTCTCTGCTAATCTATTACATTGTTCTGAGTTTTACATTTTCTCTCATATCTCAGTTTAGAAAAATAAAAACTGCATTGCAGTACAGCACTGCAGGAGAAATTTTCCAGCTGCAATTTGCAAAACCATGAAACAAAGGGTGGGTGCTTCTAACATTTAGTTTTCCTTTCTGTTCTTTTTCAGCCAAGCAGACTGCCCAGATCGGTAAGAGTTTGTTCTCTCTAGTATGAAACAAAAGCACGTGGAGGTGCAGATTTTGTTTTGAATCTTGCACTTTTCCTTTAATATGACCATTCATATCCTAAGTTGCTACTTGCTTGCATCTCTTCGTTCTCCCTGCACAACCCAAATGCCAATCTGTAGGATTTTTTTTTGAAAATAAAGACTTTGGAAAATAAAGGGGTTGATTTGAGGATCTTTTATTATTGAGGGCTTGCTTTAATTCCATGGTATTTAAATCCCCTGAGAGCAATTAAAATTTAACATCACTAAATTTGTTTTTAGAAGAGAAATGTAGAATCCTTCACAATTCTTTTAGTTCATGAATTAAATTATGAATTAAATTCATAATTTAAACCCATTTTCCTTTTGCTCCTTCTAGGTGAACTCACTACACAGCTGGGTAAGTCCTTTTGGCAACATCAAATAAAGTGTTTTTTCCTGAAAATACCTTGTTTATATTTGAACTAACTGTGACCTTTGCTTTAAAATTAGGAAAGTAAGTTAAGGGATGGGTTAATCTATATAAAATCTGAGGCAACCTGAATTACAATTTATAATTCTTTGTACAGAGTAGAAAAATATCAGGTTTATCACCAGATGATAAATACACACAAAGTAGGGAGGAGTATTTAGAAATAATTATATTGTTTTTCCTTTCTTTTATATTTTTTTCCTTTTTTTAGGAGAACGTGATGCCAAAATCGGTATGTGGCCATCTCCTTCCTCTGCAAAATGCAAATCCGAGCTGCATTTGCAGGCTCTTCAAAAGGCTGATGATGTCATTTAGGATTTATGTGGGTTAGAATTTGGTGGGTTTGGGATTTGGTTTATGATAAAGTTGGGGAGGATTCAGGTGCACAGGCATCTGGCCCCATCCCATGGGTGTCCTTCCCATGGGTATTCAGTCTCCTGTCCTTGTCTTGGATACTCAAGAATATATAAAATCCAACATATTCAATTAAAAATAACCCATCCATTAAGTATATATCCTCAGAATACAAGAGAATACCCTACATTTATTTTAGATCCCATGTTCAGGTTAACCATGGAAAAAAAATCTGTTTTTTTGGGTGTGAATCCTCTAATTCAGCATGAAATCATGACTTTTACTGTAGTTATAAGAAAAATGAAATAGCGTTTTGTTTTGTTTTTTCCTTTTAAGATGAACTGTCTGCAGAAATGGGTGAGTGTTTTTCCCTGCCTTCCAAAAAACCAAGCACACGGTGTTTATGGTCTGTTTTGTTGTTGGTTGTGTTTTGGTTTTGTTTTTTTTTTCAGTTGCAGATTCTGTGTGAGTGGGAAAATAGAACGAATCTGACTTTTTTTTTCTTGCTTTCCTTTCTTTAGAAAAACGCGATAGGAAAATTGGTAAGTATCAAACTTCTTCCTCAGAAGTGAACTTTGTATGTTTGTCAGATCTGTACGATCACCCTGATGGAAATTCTGTTTTGTTTTGTTTTTTTTTCCTCTCTTTTCAGACGAACTCACTGCAGAGCTTGGTAAGTCACTTTGCTTCACTGCAGTAACACAAATACACAAGTCTGTGTTGGTTTCCTGTTTGTTTTTTTGTCTTTTTTTCCTTCTTGTGCTTTTTCCTGAGCTACTTTGGGGAGTTTTCTGGAAACTTGAGCTATTATTGGGAATAAAGCAGAAAGATGCATACACTGAGTTATATTAATCAAGCAAAATAATAATCAGTAGGCAGAGAAATTTATTTTTGCTTTGAGAACCAAGTCAGTCATAAAGTCACAACACAGGGAGGAAGAGAAATGTGCAATAACCATTTCTATCATTTTTTCTTTTCAGAGGAATACAAAGCAAAAATGAGTGAGTGTCCCCTTCCTCATCTTCGGGAGATATAAAGTATGTGAGATTTTGGGCTTTTTTGGAATAGGTGGACTGCGAGATTTACTCTTAAACAAATGTGAGGTGAGAAGACAGAATTTATTAGCCTGAATTCACAAACTAATTTGAATTTGGAGAAGCATCAGCAGGTTGTTTTTCTTCATAGAAATGAAATTTCAGAATAAATAGTCTCCCTGATAGCTAATATACGATGGGATATATATGCAGCCTCCCAGATGAGAAAATGGAAAATTTTTCATGCCTCCATCAAGTGTGATGACCATCAGACACCTCTCTGCACACAACTTAAAAAGTGGCTGAGTTTTTTTTTTCATTTAACCTCCGTGTAATTTAAAAGCTGGACTTCAACATCACAGTTCTAACCCGCAGAAGGTCAAAAAAGTGGGTCACGAATTTCCAGAGCACTCACACACTACCTGCCTCTGCAAACTATGTGTAGCAGGAACTCCTGCTGACCTATTATTTTAGCTTTTTTTCATTGTGTGACTTCTACCTGTGGTTTAGTTTAAACCACCTTTGTTCCTTTGTGTTTGTTTTTTTTTTTTTGTACATTTAACGTAAATTAATAAGTTGGAGGCATTTTGTGAATAGAAAAACCCTCATTAAAACATATTCAATTTTTTAATTTTTATTTTTAGGAAAATGCATGGAAGAGCACAGTAAGTGCATTTTTCTCCCTTATATGAATACTGCTTTTGCTTTCAATTTTAAGTTTGCATACCAGTTAATCATTTATCTTTTACTATGCGTTTCTAGGGAAAGAGGAAGAAAAATTGGGTGAGTAGTTTGGCACGCTCGTTGACTGGTGACCCTTACCCAGGTGCTAATGTAACCTGCTTGTCCTCTAAATGCGCTGCAGAAGTGTCCAGATGAGTTAAACATAGTCAAAAGAGGGGAGGTAGGCACCCCTAGACAGAAAATGTTTGACCTATGTGGAGATGTTGGAGACCTGATATCCAGTAAATGCGTGGAAAGTCGAACATCTCAAGATATCAAGCCTCCAAAAAGACAAGCCACCCTATTAGATTTTGAAGAAGACGTCGTCCGCCCAGGAAAGGGTTGGTTAAATAGCTTGAATTCTCTTTCTTGCCCTCTTCTTCCTCATCCACAGCAAACGTGACGCTGGACCCCGAGACAGCCCACCCTCGCCTCATCCTGTCCAAGGACCAGAAGAGTGTGCGATGGGAATACATGCTGCAGGAGTCGCCCGACAGCCCCGAGCGCTTCGACGCCGATCCCTGCGTGCTGGGTTGCGAAGCCTTCACCTCTGGCCGCCACTACTGGGTGGTGGACCTGGCAGAAGGGCAGTACTGCGCCATCGGGGTCAGCAGAGAGTCTCTGCCGAGGAAGGGACCCGTCAGTTTTAATCCCGAAGGAGGGATCTGGGCCGTGCAGCAATGGGGATTCAAGAACCGAGCCCTCACCTCCCCTCCAACCCTCCTGAACCTGCCACGGGTCCCCAGAAAGATCCGCATCTCTCTAGACTATGAGTGGGGGGAGGTGGCGTTTTTTGATGTTGAGAACAAAGTCCCCATCTTCACTTTTCCTCCAGCCTCCTTCGCCGGGGAGCGGATCCGGCCTTGGTTCTGGGTGGAGCTGGGCTCCCTCTCGCTGGTCCGATGACCCTCGTGTTCCTTGTTCGTCTTGCCATGAAGCTCCCAGTGAGGTACTGGGAGCCCTAAAAGTCGTGGGGAGGTCAAACCAGTGCTTGAGATCATTGTGGGGCCAGCTGTGATGGGAGGCGGGCAATTAGGGACATCACCAAAGCCACTGGAGCCTGGAGGAAGCAAGGTCTTTACCTTTCACTGCACTTTAACAACACCGATGAATTCCTCTTTAATGTCTGCTTGTTCTTAGCCACCTGTAAAAAAATAAAATTAAATTAAATCTTGTCTTTTGCCCCGCCATGGGCTGGGCAACTGGTAGGTACCAGCTCACAATAAACCACTTGAGACTCTCTGGAGGATTTGATTTCTTTTTGTAGCTGGTTCAGCATGGGGATCTCCAGGTCTTCTCGGATGATGCCTGCAGCCCCTATGGCTTCTCCTTGCAGCATCTGCCCCAAAAAGCAAAGAAAACCAACAATGTAAAAAAAAAAAAAAAAAAAAAGTAAAATAAAAAGTATAAAGATTAAAAATGAAAATTGAACAGTAAAACTAAAAATATAAAAATATAAGAAAAATATAAGAAGTAAAAGAATAAAAGGGTAAAAATTAAAAGGTAAAAAAATAAAGTGAAAGAATAAAAGTATGACAAAAATAAAAATGGGAAGTTTGCTATGGATCATATCATGGGAACAGGCAAGGCGAGGGGATGCTGCCTTCTCCCACCTATGGGTAATGGCCAGAGCATCCCAGGCTCTCAGCCTTATGCTTTTAATTTCTCTTTCTGCATCTTTTTGGGCCAGAAACCTTCATTATTGTTCTTTCAACCCATAGGTGTGGGGGCACTGGCATGGAGTAGACGGGAGAGGACACATGCAAGGGGAAGAGGGAGGAGAGGGACAGAACGTGTGGCTGAGGACCTGAAGATGATAATATATATAAACTTAAGAGCACACAGTGTAGCAGCCAAAAATACCATTCCTCCCTACTTTGAAGCAGAAATAAACAAGATAAAAAGGTTCTTTTTTAAAGGAATTAACTACCAGTGTGGCAAATGCCACCAAGCAGCGGCTGCATTTGGAGAAGCAGCAGCGATTTCGGTGTGAGTTTGTGAGATTGTTTCTGATGTGATCCAAAATTGCAATTTAGGAAGGAGTTCCTGGGCCATTTGTAACCCATGAAAGAGGCTGGAAAATGGGATAAAAAAGCTGCTTGTTAGGTGAGCGCTGTGCTGCTGGTGGGTGCTGAGCCCCTAGGAGGTGGTCGAGCTTGGATGGTCGCTGTGCTGCCAACACCCCATCTCTCGGAAAAAAAACATTTATTCCCATCGCCAAAACTGACAAAGCATTTTATCTGAAGCTTTATCCAGCCAAATTCTCCGTTGGAGACACCGATCTGACAGAGGGGTCATATATGAGCCTTTCCCTGGCAGGGAGACACCAGGCAGCACATTCCTCTCCGTGTTTCCTTAAATAGGGCTGATATTTCCCTCTGTCCCACATGTGATCCGCCTGTAAGCTCACACAGCCTGTGCTAACCCACTGTAGAAGAGCCCTGTGGGTTAAAAAAAAATCTGCAGGGATCTCATTCTGCTGCCTGACAGGTAAGGGTCTTTTTGGGGACGTTCGTGGCGAAGCTGTCACCCACCCTGGCGTTGCTGAGATTTTCTTCCAGGGATGGATAAAAATTGGGTTTGCACCCTGCATGGTCCATCTGGGTGGATTAAGCTGATGACAAGGGGAGTCGTGTTGCTGCAGGAGGCTCCAGGCTCTGTTTTTTTTTTTTTTTAGGGATATTTAGCAATTTGAGGTAGCTTTCACCTTTGACATAGGGTTTGTGAGGAATTGGTGTCTTGCTGGCTGTCCCATTGCCTTTCTGCCTTGAAAGCAGCTTGGCTTCTGCTCCCATGGGAAGATTGCACCAAGAGCTCTCCTAGAGGATTCTGAAGGGGGAGAAGGCACAAGCAGCAGGTTAGAAGCTGAACTTTTTGGGGTGAAATGTCTGTTTATGGTGGTGGGTGGGATGCTTGGCTCCTTCTTTAGCCCCCCCTGGGACTGGAGACACCAATCTGAGGCTGGTGATGGAGACTTATGTAAAATGAAGCTCATACCAGATGCCTGAAAGACCGATGTTAACATCCACGTCAGTAGCAAAAGACAAAAAAAAAAAAAAAGGGCTTGCTAGCAGGCGATCCATCCCTTCCAAAAATCGCCTTCTAGAAGAGATTTGAGCCTCCCTCCACTGCTCCTGCTTCCTCCGCCCGTGCCGAGACCTTTTGTGTTTTCACCCCAGTACAGGTGGCAAGAGGAAGGGAAAAGGGAGAGGCTGGAGATGCTGCCATGGCTTCAGCTGCTTCTCGAGAGAGGGAAAGGGGAGAGGAAGGTGCCCACCACATCACCCCAAAGCATCCTGAGCACCTGAGCTGTGGAGGTGGCACAGCCAAATCCTGTCCAGAGCGAGGAAGGCTCGGAGATGCCGAGGCCATCAGCCACCGAAACCACCTCAGGAAGGGGAATTTCCAACCAAAACTCCACCTGGAGCATTTAGCAGAGAAGCTGAAGCTCTTGGGGCTGGAAGGAGGCGAAGAGGAGGAGCAGCTCTGCTCGTGGCATAAGAGGATTTTTGCCTTCAGGAGGGATGCAAAAGCATCTGGCTGCGGCGCACCAAGGGCTCGTGGAGAAGCCCACAGAGAGAAACCTGCCCAGGAGGACAGGGTCAGGCCCATGGTATTGTTATGTGGGATTTTCTTTATCTGAAAGTGGTGTTTTTTTGACCACCTTAGAGGATGCCAGAGTTTCTTGGAGCTTCTTGGGATCACAGGCTTCAAGCCAGCTTCCTTTTACAGTTCTCTCTGGTTGTAATTGCACTGTGAAAATAAATAACTGGAAATAATTGGAGAGAACTAGGGAAAAAATATTGATTTGACTAAAAAATATGAAAATATTAATTTTCAGGCCACACCCTTCACCCAAAAACAGTTAATGGGTATTTTCCAATGTATTTCATCTAAAAATCAAACTGCATTCCTGGAGTATCATCAAGAGTTTCTCTTTTGTCCCCCCCTGTCTACTTCTTCATCCTTGTGTCCACGCTGCAAATTTTTTCCAATAAAAGCCAAGCATCACATCCCTTCCTTCCACACTCCCCCCAAAATATCCCCCCAAACTGTTTTTCCTCCTCCAGGAGCAAATTCACAGAGATCTGGAGAACCTCAAGAAACAAAGGGAAGAGCTTTTGGAACTGAAAGCAAGCGGGGAGAGGAGATGCCAGGGGTATTTGGTAAGAAGCTGTTGCTATCACCCAGGAAAATTTGGGGTGCTGGACCAGCATGGTCCATGCTGTCATCTTTCCATGTCCTACAGACACAGACAGAGGCTGAGAGGCAGAAAATTGTGTCCAAATTTCGGCAGCTGCGCCGGTTTCTGAAGGACCAGGAGGTCGTCCTCCTGGCCCAGCTGGGGGAGCTGGACAGGGAGGTGATGAGGAGGCAGGAGGAAGAGGAGGCCAAGGTGTCAGGGGAGATTTCGCTCCTCGACATCCTCATCTGGGAGGCGGAGAGGAAACTCGAGCAACCCACGAGCGGATTCCTGCAGGTTGGATCCTCCATGGGGCAAGAAGGGAGAGGGTTCAGCATCAATCCTGGTGTTGCCTTTGCTTGGAGCCTTCCCCCAAATTTTGGGAAGGGGAACTGAGGCTTTTTCTCTCTTTTTCTCTCTTTTTCTCTCTCTGCTCCAGAGTGCCAGAAGCACCGTGGGCAGGTACGTGCTCCTGCTCAGTGTGAAGGGTCATCCCAGCCACCATCCCCATGGTTTCTGGAAGAGAACTGAAAGCTTTGGTGGTTCAGGCAGGGTCGAAAAGAGACCCGGAGGGACAAAAAGGTGCCCCTAAGCCCCAGGGTGGGGAAGGCACGAGAGAAAGGGCAGAGGGCAACAGGAACCCAAGTGTCCTCCTTCTGTACCGAGCTGCTTGGAGGCTCCAAGCCTGGGACTGAAGGAATTTTGGGGGGCATCCATCTCTTCCCTCATCCCCACATCACCTGGGGTGTAACTGGAGGAGGGATGGTCTCATCGTCTCAGGCTATGCCATCTCCATACACCCCAGGACTAAAGGGAAGTGTTTACATCAAGGTGGGAGACGAGCAGCACCCAGAGGATGACAGAGACCTTCTCGGACCTCGAGCGGAGGCTCCGTGTCATTTCTCAACAAAATGACATCCTCAGAGAGGCGCTGGGGAGATTTCAAGGTATGGTGGAGCATAAAGGGCTGAGCAGGGGTTGTTTTCTCTGCTTGGGGGGAGGCAAATCTGTCTGCTCCTTCCTTACCGTAACATCCTAAAAATATGTAGAAGCAAGAAGCTGGAGATCATGACATCCAACGTTGTTCTTCATCCCCTAGACATTTTACCCTCTGAACTGGAGAAAGAAGTAGAACCATCTCCAGGAGGAGAGGGAAAAGGTGAGTCCTTGCAGACAACAGCCTGCTTGGGGGGATGCTGCTGCTCCAGCAGTCGTTTTTAGCCAAAATACTGCTTAAAGCACCTGGGAAATGATGAGTTGAGTTCAATGTGGGCTTCCTGAAAACCCAAAAGGGCTTTTGCCCCATGCTTAGCATGAGGCAAAGCTGTCCCAAGCAGGAAGATATTGAGACATCTCTCCTCACGCACCCAGGAGAGGCAAATATGTAGTGCTGGGGCTGAAAAAAGCTTTGATGGGGTGACGCCTTCTTCTGCCACCCATTTTCTCCATCCCAAGCAGCATTTGTCACTCTGGACCCTGACACTGCCCACGTGAGCCTCGTTGTGTCCCGGGACCGCCGGGGGGTGAGGTGGATGGATGCAGGGCAGGATTTGCCCCCCGACCCCAGGCGATTCGACGTCTCCTGCTGCGTGTTGGGCCGCCGGGGTTTCGTTGCAGGGAGGCACAGCTGGGAGGTGGAGGTGGTGGCTGGTGGGACCTGGGCCCTCGGCGTGGCCCGAAATTCCCTGCCCAGGAGGGGCTGCTTGGAGTTTCGGCCGGAGGAGGGGATCTGGGCTGTGGGGCGCTGTGGGAATCGGTACCGAGCTTTCGCCTCCCCCCCAACCACCCTCCCCATGAGTGGGAATCCCAGGAGGATCCGGGTGGTTCTGGATTACGAGGGGGAACAAGTGGCTTTCTACTTTGCTGAGCAACTCCCCCCTGTCTTTACTTTCCAAAAAGCCTGCTTTGGGGGGGAGAGCATCTTCCCTTTCTTCTGGGTGGGGAGAGGCTCCCACCTCCGCCTCTGCCCCTGAGCCCTGAGGGACGGGAGAGGGGCTCCTCAATTTTGGGATGCTCGAGCATCACCATCCCCTCCCTGATGCAGGCAAGGGGAGATGAGCACCCCGTGTTCTCCCAGGGGCTTTGTTTTGTGTTTGTGTTATTTTTATGACATTATAAGATTTTCTACCAGATCATCCTATATATATATATATATATATAAAAAGGCAAACCATTGAATTGTCTTTCTGTATTTAATATTATCTAGGGCTATGGAAACTTCATGCTCCTAGCTCTGGATGCTGTCCCCTTTCTCCCCCTGCAAGCCTGTGGAGGACAGCGATGTTGTCCCCATTCACCAGGACCCTGACTGCAGCTGGGTTTTCCCCTGTGCCCTGCTGCAAGCCAGAAAAAGGAGCTTGGGGTGGAAACGCATTCCTCCTCATTCACCCCTTGCTTGGGTGCCAAGGAAGAGGAGGAGGGCAGGTGTTTGCCCCCCAAGCCCTGGGACCCCAAGGCTGGGCATGGGGTGGCTACAGGGCGACAGCATCCTTCTCGCAGACCCATCTGGACTCGGCGTTGCAGCCCTCGGAGCGGATTTGGGAATCTTTTATTAGGGCACAGCTGCCGCTGGTGGCCGAGCCCAAGACGTGGAACCTGCAGGAGGAAGGAGAAAGGTCCCTGTCCTGGGGCTGGTGGGGACAGAAACCCCCCTGCTTCTCCTTTTTCCTCAGGAGCAGGCTATGACCAAGTTCTCCAGTTTTTAGGGACGCAGTGATTTGGGGACAAAGCCAAGGGATGGGGCACTCACTGCTTAGTGTCCAGCACGGAGCCGTCCAGCCACGTCCAGGTGCCCTTGGCCCCTGTCACCGCCAGCCCGATCCAGACATAGCCCCTTCCCTGCGTGACATCCTGGAGCACCTGCTATAGGAGGGGGTGTTGGAGGGCTCTGATCCCCCTTTGGGGAGCAGATGCCCTTCGTGGGTCTGCTCTGGGTCTCCCCATACCTTTTTTGGGGAGTAGATACCCTTCGTGGGGCTGCTTTGGGTCTCCCCATCCCTTTTTTGGGGAGCAGATGCCCTTTTCTGTGACTGTTTTGGGGTGTCCCATCCCTCTTGGGGTGCAGCTGCCCTCCCCTTGGGTATCAGGGGGGTTCAGGGATGCTCCTGGCAGGGGTGGGAGCTGGGATGGTGGGGACATGGGTGCTGTTTGCTCCCCATCTCCCCCCCAAAAAAAAAAGGATGATTAGATGATTAGCCCCAGGGAGATGCTGGGTGTGGGCTGGGGGTCTCCAGCTGCCCCCCACCCCAAAACAGGTCCCTGCTTTACCATCTGCTCCCGGTTCCGGATGATGAAGAGGGCAGAGCCCTTTTGGGCGCAGTCGTCCCGGCTCCTCTGCCAGTCCTGGCTCTCGTGGGACACCCAGTAACACCAGTTCCCGTGCTGCAACCAGTCCCGGGGACACAGCCGGCACCCTCTGCCATCTGAAGGGACAGGAGGCCCTGAGGATGCAGCCAGCCCCCATGGGCCGGATTCTGACCAAGACTTGGGGCTGCTGGATCCAAGAACAGCTCAGGTTTGGGCACAACTTTTTCTTTCCAGCATTTTGCTGAAGACCCCCATGACCTGAAGCATCTTTTGCTTTATGGGGTCACGCTCTTAAGTGTTTTTGTACCCCGAAATGGGCCCGGATGGCCAGGGTTACCCCAGGATCATGGGCTTACCCATCTCGGGTGCGTTGCACAGGGCTGTTTTCAGCTGCAGCCGAAATCTCTCCAGGCAGCCTCTGCATCCATTCTCCCAGTTTTCAGCATCGGTGGCTGATGCGTTGAGAGTCGCATAGCACTGTTCCGAGCCATGCAATTGCCAGACTGCCCAAAAAAAAAAAAAAAAAAAAAAAAAAAAACCACTGCTAAATCACTGCTTGTGGCTTCCAGGGTCACCCTGTCCCCACAGGTGCCACCGTGCCGGTGCAATTCATTTGTGGCTCGGCGGTGCCCTACTCACCTCTTAGCCCCAAGGTTATCACTGCTATGGCCAAACCAGTGCTCAAAGCCCATCCGGCGCTGGCGACCAGGTTCTGGCATCGAGGGGATCCTGTGGGATGAGATGAGCCTGGATCGTGCCCACCCTCACAGCCCTGCTGTGTCATGGGGCAGAGGGGTTTGGGGGGGCAAGGTGTCTCCGTCCGGCCCCATGACGGCACTGCAGACAAACAGGAAACTGCAGCTTGAAAAAAAAACAAAACAAAAAAAAAGAAAACAACAAAAAACCTTCCTCGCCTCTGCTGCATGAGAAAGGAAATAGGGTCCTGGGTTTGTATTAATTGTGTAGGGCAGGGGGGAATTTTCAAGCCTGCACAGGATGGTGCAGCTTCAGCGGTGCTGATGCTGGCCAGAGCGATGTGTATGAAACTGGGAGGAGATGAAGGACTGGGAGATGCCCTGGGGTGTAGCGTGGCTGTGTTCTCCTTCACCTTACCCTCTGCCCACCCTGCGGCCCCCAAAACTGCACTTGGAAAGGTTTGGGGAGCCCTGGGAGTGTTGGGAGCTTCTGGGTGAGCAGCCCAGAGGGTGGAGGGAGCATCCTCCTGCTTGCCCCTCGGGGCTTTCTGCTCTTCAACCCCACTGATTTGCCATCCCACACATCCCTCTTGAACCAAGGGACCCTCCCCAGTGAAGCCCCCTTCCAAGCCCATCTGTTGCCCCCTTGCCAAACCCACATCTCCCTAACCCCAGCCTGGAGGAGAATATTGATGGTCTTGAGCCACCAGCGGCCGCTCTGTCCCGACCCCACAGCCCCTCCGCCACCCCACGGCCTCACCTGCCATCCCACCGCCTTGCTGCCTCCGCGGGGCGCTGCGTTTCGCCCCAAACTTCAGCACGGTGTAGCCTTCCTCATCCTCCATCGCCCAGAGCCACGGTGACGAAGGCTGCAGCCACCACGCCGGACAGCCTCCAGCTCTCCGCCAAGGCATCGGCGATGCCGCGGCCACAAAGGAAATGAGGCCTCGAGCGGTGCTGTGGTCTTTTCGGGGCAGTGCTCACCTCCCTTGGCTCTGGCCCACACCCACGCTGGTGATGCTCTTCCTCCGGACACAGCACCCTGGGGAGGCGCAGAGGTCCAGGTGCTGGTGCAGAGCTTGGGTCCGTGCACGGAGATGCTCCGATGGCGCAGCTCGGGGGCCTGAAGCATCACGTTGCAGCTCTCCAACTCTGTCAAAATTGGGCGTGCATTACACAGCCCAGCACCTCACCGCACTGCATGGCACCCCATGGCACGGCACAGCACCCCATGGCACGGCACAGCACCCCATGGCACGGCACCCCGCTGCACAGCCCCGTGGGAGGCAGGAGCAAAGAGCAGCCAGGACCTCACGGAGTTGTTTGAGCATGAGCAAAAGAGGCACCGAGATGCTTTTCCTCCCTCCCGTGCCTTGATGGCACACTCCCGGGGCACAAATTAAATGAATTAACTTACTTCCAGCCCCAGTGGTGCAAATAAGAAGGGGGAGCCATCGTCCCTTGGTTCAAGCCTTAAGATTCTCAGATCAAGGATGAGCAAGCACAATCCCAAATCTTCTCGCCTTGGAAAAGCATGGACGTGGAGCGTGCTTGGAGGTGGAGAAGAGCACAGAGGCAGCAGGACACAGCTGCAGGAGGACGAACTGCCCCCTCACCTTGCAGGCTGCCGGATGAAACCCTCCCAAAACCACAGGACGAAGCGGTCCCTGGCCCCTTGCTGAAGGATGGCAGCAGGTCCACGCCACATCCCGTGCCCGTCCCTGCTTGCTCTGCCGGGAAACCTCGCAAGGGCTCTGCATTTCCCGCGTACGAGACGACCAAAGCCATGGCACAGCACACACATCCACAGCACAGAAAGGCTTTTTCCACATTTCTTTCCTCCTCCACCCCCCCCAAAAAAAAAATTTAAAAAATTAAAAATAGAAGTATTTTGCTGGTCCTCAGATCCTCCCTATCCGCAGCCAGGGATGGGGAGCAGGAGGGAGAGAGATGCTGAGCACAAATCCCTCCGAAAGCTCTCTCTGCACAGCCGGAACTGTCCCCCCCTCGTCCCCCTTGGCTTTTTCCTGTGCCTCTGTGCAGCATCCCGGCCAGCAACCGGCTTCCCCGAGCTTCCAACAACGCTGCCTGGCCGGGGTTGCGCTGGGAGCCGGGATCTTGAGGCCGGGACCAGGCTGATCTGATCCAAACTGGGCTGAGCATCCCGGTCCCCCCCCAGGGAAATTAAGATTTGCAGCCCTGGGGTGCTGCAGGGCTTGGAGAAAGGGGAGATTGCATCGAAACGGAAAGGCTGGTGTGAAATAAGCCCACGGGGAAGTGTCACCCAGTCGTGATTTGGCCGTAGCGTTGTGGTGAAGGGAGTGCTGGCAACCGGGCGTCTGCCCCCAAAAGAGGGCTTTCTGGCCCCAAAAGAGACTGGATGGAAAAAGGGGGAAAGCTGGTGGCACCTGGTCCTCCGGGGAGAGAGCTGGGCAGCACTGGGAGCAGCCAAAAAGGTGAGAAATTGGGGAGTGGGAGAGGAACCACTGGGAGTTTCCAAAATTTTAACCCATAAGGGTGAGAATTGTCCCAGGTGGGGGCATATGCTGGTGTCTTTTGGCAACAGGGCTTGCTGTAATTCAGCTTCCACATTCATTTGTGGCCCCTGGGATTGGTTATTGATGTCCTGGTCATGGAGATCCCATCCCAGGGCAAAAAGTAATGTTATCCATCTCACCCTGCAGGAGACAGGACGCGGAGGGAGGATGAAGGTCGCCACGTGGAGCAGGAGGGTCTGTCTGAAGGCAAAGTGGGTGAAACTACAAAACCAGAGGGGGATAACAGTGGGAAAGATCACGGGATGGAGCCAAGGAAAGCAGGGAATGAATTCGCCTGTTGTGATGGAGATGGGCAGCTTGTTGTAGAAGAAAACCTCTATGAGTGTTCACACTGCAAGAAATGCTTCCAGGAGAGGTCGGAGCTCATCTGCCATCAGCGGCTGCACCGAGGGGAAAAGGCTTTCAAATGCCAAGAGTGCGGCAAGGAATTCGGGAAGAGCTCAGACCTGAGCTCGCATCAGAAAAGCCACATGGCGGAGAAGCCCTACCAGTGCTCGACGTGCGAGAAGTTCTTCAAGGACAGGTCGACGCTCATCAGGCACGAGCGAGTGCACACCGGGGAGAAGCCCTACAAGTGCCACGAGTGCGGGAAGAGGTTCACCAGGAGCTCCGACATCGTCGTCCACCAGCGGACCCACACGGGGGAGAAGCCCTTCGAGTGCTCCGAGTGTGGCAAGAGGTTCAGCCAACGCTCCAACCTCTTCACCCACCGCATCGTGCACACCGGCGAGAAGCCGTTTGCGTGCCATGAGTGTGGGAAAAGCTTTGCCCGGAGGTCGGAGCTCACCATCCACCAGCGCACGCACACGGAGGAAAAGCCCTACCAGTGCTCCCAGTGTGAGAAGTCCTTCAGGGGGAGGTACGGGCTCTTCAGGCACGAGAGGCTGCACACGGGGGAGAAACCCTATGAGTGCTCTGAGTGTGGGAAGAGCTTTGGGCAGAGCGGGGACCTTATCACGCACCAGCGCTTCCATACTGGTGAGAAGCCCTACCAGTGCGGCGAGTGTGGGAAATTCTTCTGCAATAAATCCAGCCTCGTCAAGCACCAGAAATGGCACTCGGGGGAGAAGCCCTATAAGTGCCACGAGTGTGGGAAGAGCTTCGGGCAGAGCTCGGACCTCATCGCCCACCAGCGCACGCACACGGGGGAGAAGCCCTACCCGTGTGCCGAGTGTGGGAAGAGGTTCACCAGGAAATCCAGCCTCCTCGTGCACCAGCGAGGCCACAAGGGATGGAGGACGGGAGGCTGCTCGAGAAGTGGGAAGACCCCGGAGCAAAACCCCGCAGGAGATGGCTCGTCCCCGTGCTCCGAGCGCGTAAAACCCCTCGAGGAGGAATCCTTGAGCATCCTTGAGCAGCAGCGATGACGCAGAGGACAGAAACCTCCCAAGTGCCTGCAGTAGGAGAATCGACTCGTCCAGAGCTCACATCCCAAGATCACACTAAATAAGAAGGAAATGGATGAGTTTTAAAGCGTGGGATACTGTCCCATGTGAGATTCACCTTTTTTGTCTGCACCAGAGACTACTCAGGGAGAAGGAAAGGGGGTGCTATGAGTTGGGTCAATCATTGCTATGCCACAATAGGGGTTCATCAGTGACAGAAAAAGGCTAATTTCGCACATTATTGTGCAGTTTGCTTAACAACCTTCACTTTGCTCCCCTGACAGCCCCATCTGAACTCTGTTCCCTACCGAGAGCCCTTCTATCATCCTATCCCATTTCCTTAATATCTTGCTGTTGTATCTTCTAAGGTTAGCTGGCAATTGCTGAGAAATCACCCCTGCTCCCATCCAAGTCCCAGCTCAAAATAGAAATCAAGGTCAAAATAGCAATCAATAATAAATAGCAATCAATAATTAATAATCAAGAGTGAGGGCACACCCCGCCCTGAGGCGTTAAACCTCAATTTCCAAACGGGTTGGAGATTTTATTTTCTTATTAGCTATCTGCACGTACGATAGAATCTATGGGAATTTTATGCTGATAGAATACGAGAGGAACGTGCGGGGGAGCATCTTCCCTCCAAGCTTTTTAGGGTGGGGAAAATCAAAAGTGCTCTACTGGGGGTGTCGGGAAGCATCTGCTCCGCCTGATTGAAGGGAGAATCGAGGTCTCAGTGCCAAAAAATTAAAAATAGTCGTGGCTTGAAAGGAAAGAGGTGGAGGTAATTTATATTGAAAATTCAATAAATAATCTTTTTTTAAAAATGTATATATATAATAATTATTTTTTGCTGGTGGGTTCTGCGTCATTACTACATGGGGGGGGATGGTCATCTGGGGGGTGGGTGGCAGTGGGTGGATGGGGCTCCGCACCGCTAGCAGCGGGACTGCAGCGTCCACGGGGGGGGGGCCCACGGAAGGGGAGGGAGCAGCTCGGAGCCGCCCCGGGGCGGGACCGGAGCTGCCGGACCCCTCCTCGGGCCCTCCGGCCCCGGGAGCGGAGGTGGGGCTGGCTCCGGGGTCGCTCCCGGTGGTCCGGAGCCTGTCGCGGTCCCCAACTCGCCCGGAGCCGGCGGCGAGTTGGGGGAAGTTGCCCTCTAACCGTTCGCAGGTCGTTTTTGTTTTTTTTTTTAAATATATTTTTTTATTATTATTTATTTATTTATTTGGTTGGTTGGTCGGTTTATTTTATTTTTATTTTTACTTTTACTTTTATTTTTATTTTTATTTTTATTTATTCTTAATTGTTTATTTTTATTTCTTATTCTTAATTTTTTTTTCTTTTTCTTCTTCTCCTTCGTTTCTATTTTTTTATTTTTATTTCTTTTTATTCTTTTATTTCTCCTTCTCCTTCACCTCCTTCTTCTCCTTTTCCTTCTCTTCCTTCTCCTCCTTTATTCTTATTCTTATTCTTATTCTTATTCTTATTCTTATTCTTATTCTTATTCTTATTCTTATTCTTATTCTTATTCTTATTCTTATTCTTTCTTATCCCTACTCTTATTTTTATTCTTATTCTTTTTCTTGTTCTTACTCTTATTCTTGTTCTTAATTATAGTATTACTATTACTTACTTTTGTACTTATTTTGCTCAGAGTTTCCTCCTTAGGCATGTCTTACAGCTTGAAGAGCAGCCAGAAGGACCGGGGAGCATCGCTATCAGTGGGAAAAGCATCACATTAATGGTGAGACCCCCAGGATGGGCTCAGGACATGGGGGGCTCCGAGCACACAGGCACTGCCCTGAGTGTGGGGTTGCCCAAGGGTGTCCCTCCTGCTCTGTGTTGACTGCTTCTCAGCACTAATCCCAACTCTGGGATAATTTAATTCCCCTGATATTTATTTAATTCCCCTGGTCTTTAATTTCCAGTTCCACACTTTGCTACGGAGAGTTTTCCCATGCGAGGATTTATCACACTTTTACTCCTCCTCCCCCCAGACAAGCAGCTTTTCCTGAAGTATGGCCAAACCCCAGCCCTGTGTTGGACCCAAACGGAGCTGAGCGGATGGAGCAAGGTGAGGGAACGTGGGAAGATGCTCAGCAAAGTGAGACGGAGACCCTGGAAAACCCTTGGCGAGGTGAGAGCTGTGCTCCCGCGGGGCTGCCCCAGCCTGCGAGCCCATCCTGGGGGTGTTTTACTTAGAAATAACATTGCTGCTTGCTTCTTCCTGTAACCCAGCAGGACATGGGACAGAGAACGAGGTGGAAAAGGGTCCCCATTGGGAAGGACCTGAAATGAGCATCTCCTCATCAGGAAACTCAGGAGAAAATTGGTTTCAGCAGAGAACGGATGGCACAAATGACCCCAGGCTGCAGGGCTGCGTGGGGAAGGATGCGAGCGTGGCCGAAGCCCTCGAGGAACCCAACCCCCCAGCTGAAAGCTTTGCTCAAGAGAAGAAATATTTCTGCAAGGAGTGCGGGAAAAGCTTCAGGCACAACTCCAACCTCATCGTGCACAGGAGGACACACACCGGGGAAAAGCCCTACGCCTGCTGCGCATGCGGGAAACCCTTCAGCGACAGGTCGAACCTCGCCAAGCACCAGAGGCTGCACAGCGGGCAGAAGGTTTTTCGGTGCCGTGATTGCAGGAAAACCTTTGGGAATAACCCCGATTTCCTCGAGCACCAGAAAACACACACGGGCGAAAGGCCATTTAAGTGCTCCGAGTGCGGGAAGAGGTTTTGGCACAGCACCAAGCTGGTGATGCACCAGAAAACCCACGCGGCGGATAAAATCTACAAGTGCCCGCAGTGTGAAAAGCGCTTCAAGGACAAATCCACGCTCCTCAGGCATGAGATGGTGCACACTGGTGAGAAGCCGTATGAGTGTCTCGAGTGCGAGAAGCGATTCGCTCGGAAATCGGACCTGACCGTCCATCAGAGAATCCACACTGGGGAGAAACCCTTCGCTTGCGCCGAGTGTGGGAAGAGCTTCAATCACAAATCCAACCTCTTCACCCACCAGAGGAGGCACACGGGGGAAAAACCTTTCCGGTGCCAAGAGTGCGGGAAGAATTTTGGCCACCGGACGGATCTGCTGGTCCATCAGCGGACCCACACGGGGGAGAAGCCCTTCCGCTGCTCCGAGTGTGGGAGGTGCTTCAAGGGCAGGACCACGCTCATGCGGCACGAGAGGCAGCACACGGGTGAGCGGCCCTACACGTGTCCCGAGTGCGGGAAGAGCTTCGGGCTGAGTGCGGACCTGGTGGTCCACCAGCGCTTCCATACGGGGGAAAAACCCTATAAGTGCAGCGAGTGCGGGAATTTCTTCTGCAACAGCTCGAGCCTCGTCAGGCATCAGCGGAAACACACGGGCGAGAAGCCCTACAAGTGCCATGAGTGTGAGAAGAGCTTCGCGCAGAGCACGGATCTCCTCGAGCATCGGACAACCCACACCGGGGAGAAGCCCTACCCGTGCCAGCAATGCGGGAAGTGTTTTGGTAGGAAATCCAACCTCATCGTGCACCAGCGAGTGCACGGACTCGGCAAACACCGGCGGGGTGGGAAAAGCTTCCAGGTGAATCTGGGCCGCCCCGACGGGCCGATGGACACTGCCGCTGCAGCGTGCTCGGGGTGCACCTAAGTGCTTTGGTGGAATTGTTGAGCATCAGTAGTCACACAGAGGAAAAAAACCCTGCAAATGCCTGGAGGAAAGAGGCAAAATGGAGAAAAAGCTCAATAAATCCTAGAAGCGATGGCGGGGAAGGAACAGCCTGTGGAGCATGAGAAGTCTTGATGTTCCACAGCAGAGTCTGCAAGGATTGGGGGAATAACCTGTGTGTATGTTTTAGGGTGGCCAAAGTAAAATGTGAAACGGTTTCTTAAATGATGTGTATTATTGCAAGCACCTCGAATGGTCTTGGCATTCACTGCATGGCTCCTGCTCTTCTGGTGGTCTTTCCCCTGTCCCAGTGCAGCCCAGCTCTTAGCCAGGCTTCTGCTCATCACCCTTCCCACTTTTGTCCTTATCATGGTCCTTCTGCCTGCATCCTGGGCCTCCAGAAACACCTGTAGGGTGGACGCAGTTATCCCACAAGCATAACCTGTGCTGGGCTCCAGCCCATAGCCCCATATGCAATCCGAGGCCATGGATGGCTGCAGTGACACCCCCTAGCCCTCAATGGGCCCAGCCCATCCTTCTGCGTTGGGTGAGGTGTCCCATTGCTGGATGGGGTCATCCTGTCACCTTACCAACTGATGGAGACACCTACGGGGATGGCACAGAGCCTGGGCTTACCAGAAACCCCTTTATGGCCTAGGGTTGACAAGACCCACACCATGACCACTGGTTCGCAGCCAGGGCGTTACTAACACAATTCCAAACCAGCCATGCAACCCAACCAGCCAACCAACTTTTTATATTAATGTGTGGTTTTTTTTTTCAGATATTTAGCTATTTATGATAAATTCACTGCCCCAGTGGACCATCTGGGGTCTAAACGCATCAGAGATTACTAATTTAAAGTCAGAAAGTTATGGGATGACCACGTCAAAGGCGAAGGTGGAAGCACTGATAACACAGCCATAGTGCTCCCACAGATCTTTGCTGCGGTGGCACCATGGGTGGCTTTAGGTTTTTTGGAGGAAAAGGAGGTGATGAGGAGAGGGAAGGGAACGGGAGGTAGGTCCTGGCACATGGTGAGAAGGAAAGAGGAGGCCAAAGAGACTCTGAGCACCCCAAAGACTCTCGACCATCTCTCTGAGCAGCTCCCAAGTTCAGGAGCAAGAATACACCAAGAAAGTAAGAAAAACAAAAACAGACAAACAAAAAACCAACACAGGGGAAGTGTGATTTCCCCACAGACAGTTTTTAGACAGTTTTCCTCCAGAATGCAGGGTTGCAAACATCATTTCCCCCTCTCACATTTTTTTACAGCAGCAATCCCTTCCTGCCACGCAGGAGCAATTCCAGATTTAATACACAGCTGTTTAGATAACAGAAAAATAAAAGGTAAACATAAGATTAGGAACAGAGGGCTTTTTTTATTATTATTACTGACGTTAAGTACATGTAGTGGGGAGGGAAGGATGTGCATGGGAAGACAGATTTCTACGGTATCTCGGGGTGCTGATGGGCACCCAGGGAGGATGCCCCAGCCTGGGGAATGCTGCAGGATTTAAGGCCTTTGAAGCCAGGTGATGGGATGGACAGACAGCCTGAACCCCAGAACAAGATGGTTTGACTGGGGGAGATGGGAGTGAGTGGATCAACACACATCAAGCCCTTGAAGCAAACTCAATAAGAAATAATTAGAAAAAAAATAATTATATTATTTACTCTCATCAGCCTACTTTAGAACATTTGTGTGTTTTGTGATGTTTTTTATTTGTCCTGAAGACTGCAAAGGTGGAAAGATTGAATAATACCTAGGCAAAGCACTAATTTTTCTTATCTGCCCCAATCCAGAACTTTGGGTGCTTACAGAGCTTTTCTCCCCAGTGCTATCTCTGGTGTTCACCGGGGTTTGACCCCTCCTCAAACCACTTTGTGCACTCGGGACACCGAGAAGAGTTCTGCTGCAGGGCGAGCTGCGAGTTCTGCTGGAAGCTTCTCCCACACTGCCGGCATTTGCAGAGCCTGTCCCTTCCGTGCACGCGCTGGTGCACAACGAGGTTGGACCTCCTGTTGAAGCTCTTCCCACACACCGAGCACGGGTAGGGCTTCTCACCCGTGTGCGTGCGCCGGTGGGTGATGAGGTCCGAGCTCTGCGCAAAGCTCTTCCCACACTCGTGGCACTTGTAGGGCTTCTCCCCGGCGTGCAGCCTCTGGTGCCGAAGGAGGCTCGACCGGTTGCTGAAGCTCTTCCCGCACTCGCCGCACTGGTAGGGCTTCTCGCCGGTGTGGAAGCGCTGGTGGGCGATCAGGTCCCCGCTCTGCCCAAAGCTCTTCCCGCAATCAGAGCACTCATAGGGTTTAATCCCCGTGTGCAGCCTCTCGTGCCTGAAAAGAGTCGATCTCCCCCGAAAGAACTTCTCGCACTCAGAGCAGTGGTAGGGTTTCTCCCCCGTGTGCGTGCGCTGGTGGACGATGAGCTCCGAGCTCTGCCCGAATCTCTTCCCGCACTCCTCACACTTGTAGGGCTTCTCCCCCATGTGCATCCTCTGGTGCCGGAAAAGATTTGACCTGTGGCTGAAGCTCTTGCCACACTCAGGGCACTCGAAGGGCTTCTCCCCTGTGTGCGTCCGCTGATGGACGATGATATCGGAGCTCCTGGTGAACCTCTTCCCACACTCGTGGCACTGGTAGGGCTTCTCCCCGGTGTGCACCGTCTCGTGCCTGATGAGCGTCGACCTGTCCTTGAAGCACTTCTCACACGTCGAGCACTGGTAGAGCTTCTCCTCCACGTGGACCCTCTGGTGGAGGTTGAGGTCCGAGCTCTGGTTGAACTCCTCTCCGCACTCGTAGCACTTGTAGCGCCGCTCGCCCACGTGCCGCTGCTGGTGCTGCAGCAACTTGGGCTTGTCCCCGAAGCACTTCCCGCACTGGGGGCACTGGTAGAGCTGGTCTCCTGCGTGGACTTTCTCATGGACGAGAAGCCTTGATTGGTGGATGAAGCTTTTCCCACACTGTTGACATTTATAGGGCTTTTCTCCCATGTGGATCCTCTTGTGCCTAATGAGCAGCGACCTGTCCGGGAAGCACTTCTGGCACTTGGGGCACTCGTAAAGCTTTTCCCCGGCGTGCGTCTGCTGGTGGACGATGAGGTTGGAGCTCTGCCTGAAGCACTTGCCGCACTCGTTGCACTTGTAGGGCTTCTCCCCCGTGTGGATTCGCTGGTGCACGATGAGGTTGGAGCTCTGGCCAAACCTCCTCCCGCACTCCTCGCACGCATATTTCTTCTCCCCGGCAGCGGCTCCACGCTGGGCTTTGGAGCCGTTGAGGATTTTCACGTCCCCTGCCTGAGGGATGAGATGAGCTGCAGCCTTCACATCCTCATCTTCTCCCGGCCTCCACTCAGCCTCGGGAGCTGCCTCTGGCTGCGTGTCCTCGGAGCCGTTCCCTGCCCGTTTGCTGGCCACGATGCCAGCGGTGATGCCGGTGGCAATGCTGGCATCTCCCCTTCCTTCCTCGTGTCCTCGTGTCGGGCTTAGTTCAGTCCTAGCTCTCCTCGGGGTGCATCCTGCTGGGGGACACAAATGAAAGAAATGTCTTAAATCTGGAAGGGAAACGAGGTCACGGTGGGAGATGAAAGAAGCCTGGGAGCAAGAGCTGAGCCGTAGCAAGTCTGAGTTGTGGCAGGGGGTGAACCCAGGGGTCCAGGGGGAGTTTCTGGGGGGGGCAGTGCCTCACCTCCAAGGGGGTCTCCGGGGTTTTTTTCTTCTTGCATCCCTGGGGGGGTTGGAAGCTCTCCAGGCTGCTCCATGCAAGCTGGTTTCAGGAAAGGGAAGCCCTGCTCTGTGGGTTGAAAGTGGCAAAAATGTAACAAAATTAGAAATAAAATTAAAAATACAATTGGAAATGAGGTTAGAATTAAAATTAGAAATAAAGTTAAAAAGAGAAAAAGAAAAATAGAAAATAAAAAATAAAAGTAGAGTAAAAGTGCAATCAAAAATATAATTAAAAATATAATTAGAATACAATTATAAATAAAATTAAAAAGAAATGAAAAATAAAAAAGAAATTTAGAAATGAAATTAGAGATAAAGTGGAAAAAAAAGAAAAATAGAAAAATGGAAAAGAAAGAACAAAATTAGAAATAAAATAGAAATATAGAAGTAGTAAATAAAAATGGAAAGAAAGAAAGAAAGAAAGAGTTAGAAATAAAATTAGAAATAAAGTTAAAAAGAAAATAAAAAAGAAAAAATAGAAAACAAGAAAATTAGTGATGAAAAGATAAAATAAAAACGGAAAATATAAAGATAGAAACGAGAAAGTAAAATAGGAAAAAAAGTGAAAAAAAATGGAAAAGTAAAACTATTAGACAGGAAAAAATAAAAATAGGGAAAAAATAAGAATAGAAAAAAAATAAAAATAGGCAAGAAAAAAGAGACAAGAAAAAATAAAATTAGGAATAAAATTAAAAAGAAATACGAAATACAGAAACCAAACGCAGCCCGAGAACTAAAGTACAAATAACCTCCCAAACAGCCCCAAAGAGAGCCAAATCCCCCCCTCCTCACCGCATCCCCCCGCAGCGCCGCGTTGGCACCGCGGGGCCCGACCCCCGCACCCCCGGCCCCCCCCCCGGGGGGCCCCCCCCGTCCTTCCCCCCCGACCCCCCCATTACCGGGCCGCCGCCCCGCGCTGCTCCGGCCCCGGCCCCGACCCCGGCCCCGGTTCCCGGCCCCGGCTCGGCCCCGTCCCGGGGGGTGGCGGCCGGGAGGAGCCGTCCCGGGGGGGCGCCGCCGGCCCCGGATGGGATTCGCGGCCCCGCTGCCGGCCTCGCCTCCTCCCGGCCCCGCGGCCTTTGTTCGCTGCTGCCTCGCTTCCTTCCCGGGCGGATTGCGGCCTTTTTTAGGGGCCTTTTTCATTATTTTTTTAATTTTATTTTTTACTTTTTTTTTGTTTACTTTTTATGTTTATCGTGCTCTTCCTTTAATTCTTAGTTTTTACTTTTTAATTCTTTTTCATTTCTTTATATTCTGGTTTTTTACTTTTTTATTATTTTTCAGTTCTTTATATTTTTATTTTTTACTTATTATTTTTCATTTTTATTTCTATTTTTTTCGTGTTTTATTCTTATTTTTCTTTTATTTTTCTTTTATTAGTAGTTTTCATTTTTCTTTTTCATATTTTTTATATTTATATTTTTCTTTTTCTACTTTTTATTCTTATTTATATTTTTATGTTTAATTTTATTTTCATTTTTTATTTTTTACTTATACTTTTATTATTTTACATTGTATCTTTTTACTTTATTATTCTTTTACTTTTAATTCTTATACTTTTTTGTTTTGTTTTATTTTATTTTTTCTATTTTTGTCATACTTTTATTGTTTCACTTTATTTTTTACCTTTTAATTTTTACCCTTTTATTCTTTTATTTCTTATATTTTTACTTTATTTTTCAATTTTCCTTTTTAATCTTTCTTCTTTTTATTTTATTTTTTTACCCTTTTTGGGTTTGTTTTTTGTGTTTTGCTTTTTATTTTTGTTTCTACTTTTTAATATATTTTTTTATGTTTCTACTCTATTTCTACATTTTTTTCCATTTATATTTTTATTTTAGATGTATTTATTATATTTTTTTATTCCTCTTTATTTTTATATTTCTTATTTATTTTATTCATTTTTTAACTTTTTATTTATTTTTAACTTCAGGATTTGGAGACAAAGCAGATGATCTTCCCGACAGCCTAATAACGAGAGATCTGCAGTAGCCTTGTCCCTGTTTGCAAACTCCTGGGTCCTCCAGGTCTCTGGAAGCTTCGTCTTTGTGAAAATGCACTAGAAAATAGGACCAAATTTTCAGGTTCTTAGCTGTATCTGTGGTCCAACTCAACCATCACCTATGTGTCCCACTCCTCCAAAAAAATCCTGTAGTCTTGATATGCCACCAACCCAAGGGGATGCCCATAAAGGTCTTCCTTGATTGAAGTGTCTGCTGGTAAAGTTTTTTTGTTTGTTTTTTTTTGTTTCTATCCCAGTGGAAGCAAATTCCCCAGTTTGGAAAGGGCTGTGGTGGACTCTCCTTCCTCTGCCATTTAATGGTTATTACATTGTCCCCATGGCTGGAGCAGAGGAACGTGGAGAACAAGTACAAGTTCTTGGAGAACTTGTAGGAGCCCATTTCATTTATTTTTATTTTTTTTCCCAAGAATAGCAACTTGTGAAAAGCCCTCCCAGCCTTCACTCTCTGAGAAACAGCCCTGTAAACATACCCATTGCATTTCTGCTCGCAGGTCCTGAAGCAAGTCTGGTTTCTACCTCTCAAGAAGCTCATGTTCTGGAGATCTTCCCTTGTGGAGTTGTCGTTCAAGTGACTCATGGACAGGAAGACCTCTTGGCTTCTGATGTGGCTTCCGTGATGGAAATAGTCTTCTCCTTTCTAACAGGACACAGTCACAGACCCCAAATTAGGTTGGAAAAGAGCTCCTAGATCATTAAGTCTATCCTTGTAGGCTGACTTGTCTGGTCTGTCCATATAAAAATAGTGCTCTTAACCTGTTAAGAACCAGCGTTGGATCCCCTTCCTTCACGAAACTCCACCCCAAGCCCGGTCTATGGTACATGGACAACTTAGGTCATTGGGTGGATGGTTGGATTTTATGATCTGAAGGCTCTTTTCCAACCTAAATGAATTTGTGATTCTAAAATTTTAACTTTTTGTGCCGCAGCTTGGACATGGGCTCAAGTGGGAGCAAGTAAGGTGCCTAAACATGAAGACATCTCCATTTCTCCACCTGGTAATTTCTCAACCTCCTAAATGATGAGCGGGGATAGAGAATACAGGTGACTGAAGGCAGCACAGGGAGGATGAGTACCAGGAGTTGTAGGAAACCCAGACAGAAAAGACACGAGTGCCCCAGAAGATGTGGTTCAACCCAATCTCCTCTGCCACAATCCGAAATGTGCCTTGTTTCCAGGACCCAGCTGGACCTGGGGAGGCTTTGTAAAGTACCTCAAAGTGGAGGCCAATTCCTCCATGCATTACAGGCCAGAAACGTGGATTTAACTCGAAGAAGATAACTACCTGGGGGTCAGACATAGGAGGAGACGCGCCAAGTGGCCAAACATTGCGATTTTGATGAACGTCATGAACATCATGAGGAGTTTGGAAGGTGCCTCTGGAGACCTGGTTTTCCTAGGGTCACATTGGCATATTTAAACATGTGTAAGTAGTACAAAACACACTGCACTTTCTGAGCCCATCCACCCTACACACTGCATTTAGCGACTGAATTTCCTTCTTGCCCCACCCTCTGAAGTACTTACAGTCCTTCTTGTGTATAGACTGGTTCATTTTTAATGGAACTTCACGTTTGCTGACTGATTTCTTGGCTTTTGTGGGCACAAGCACAGCAACAAAATGTTCTTCTGTCTAGGTTTAAGTGCAAAGACCATCTCCCACACTCAGATATTCTCTATATCCATCTCCTGCATGCAGTTTCCGATATTTAGCAAGGCAGGATCTCACACTGGATGACCTTCCACACTTGGAGTGCTGATTTTTCTCCTCTGTGAGTTTTCTGGTGCACGGAAAGGTGCGAGCTCTGCCCAAAGCTCTTCCCGCACTCAGCACATGTGTAGGGTTTCTCTCCCGTGTGCACGCGCTGGTGTTGAATAAGTTTCGACCGCACGCTGAAACATTTCCCACACTCTGAGCACTGGTAGGGCTTTTCTCCTGTGTGCGTTCGCTGGTGGACAATCAGGTCTGAGCTCTGTATGAAGCTCTTCCCGCAGTCGGGGCATCGATACGGTCTCTCTCCGGTGTGTTGCCTTTGGTGTTTAATAAGGTTTGACCTTTTGCTGAAGCTCTTCCCGCACTCACAGCACTGGTAGGGCTTTTCCCCTGTGTGGGTCCTCTGGTGTGCGGTCAACGTTGAGCTCCGTGTAAAGCTTTTTGCACACTCGGGGCACTTGTACATTTTCTCACCTGTGTGCACCCTCTGGTGCGTCACGAGGCTGGAGCTCCTGTTGAAGCACCTCCCGCACTCGGGGCACTGGTAAGGTTTTTCCCCAGTGTGGGTCCGCTGGTGGACAATGAGGTCTGAGCTCCTCATGAAGCTTCTCCCACACTCCGGGCACTTGAAAGGTTTCTCTCCCACATCGTCTCTCGGAGGCGTAAGCAAGTCCCTGCTCCAGCCACCCTCCTGCCCATGCTCAGGCGGCCTTTCTGCAGGCTCCTCCTGGATGGGGGTTTCTCCAAGGTTGACATCAGCTCCTCCACAAAGTGTCCTGCTCCCTGTTTTCCATGTTAGCAGACCCTGCTGGCTCCCACGGGCGCTGTGTTCAAGCATCACACACATAACTGCATGCCTCCGTGCTTGCTCAGCATCTTGGTCTCCAGCACTCTCCTCCTCCATCTCCCCATCCATCCCAGGAGGTTCTGTGACACAGAGAGAAGCCAGACAGGTTATTTCCTAGGCCAGGTAGAAATAACATTAAGGGGAAAGTGTAGGAAAAGCTGAAGCACCAATTAACCAGACAGGGACAACTGGCTGAAGTTCTGCTTCCATCATTTCCCAGGGACGGAAGATTGGGAAGATAATGGAGAGGAAATTCATTCTGATTTCCAGTTAGGATCGGTGGAACTATATCTCATAGTAGGATCCATCACATTTTGGCTAAAAGCCTGATGTGGGGTTGATAGGAAATAATAGCATGTACTGATATAGGTAGTCATGGTCATTGCCAACGACATCCCATCCTCACCTTCCTGCCTGCTGCTCAGGACTTCTTTTTTCTCCATTTCTTGAAGGTTTGGGGCCCAGTGCTCTCCTCCCTCCTGGGTGAGCAAGTCTGGCTCAGCAGCAGGAAAACCTGTCCCAGTGGAGATAACAGCATGAGGGATTTGAGAATTGAGGAGTATTTGTGAAGTAAAAGAAACCTGAACTTTCTCCTGACTTGAGGGATGTGGAGTGTGGATACGGTCACCTTGGTTACCTGCATGAATGTGAGTCCTCTACCATCAAATGTTTGACCTGCCTGGACCTGAATCAATCTTTGGGATGGAGATAGTGCAGAAAAAGGGGAAAAGTTGCCCTAGGGGAAGACGGATATTCATCCCCTGGAAAACAGTACAGAAGAGGAAAGGAGTTTGCCTTAATGTGCATCCTTGCTCTGACTCCCAGGAGGAACATCAGGGAGAGAATCTGCCTCACTGTTGAATGCCACAAAGCTCATGCCATCCCAAAACTGAGACTGTCTGCAACATAAAGGCCAGGAGCTCTTGGCTCCAAAACTCCAAGGGCCAGGACTCCTTACCCAGCGAGGTGATGGTCTCATAGTTCTCCAGCATGACATCCACGTAGAGAGTCCTCTGCACAGGGTCGAGCAGGACCCATTGCTCCTTGGTGAAACACACGGCCACCTCCTCGAAGGTTACGGGCTCCTGCAGCAGCAAGAGATCCCACTTCAATATGTGAGGATGCCGCCCCACCATGCAAAAAGAAGAATAAAAATACCTAAATAAATAACAGGAGGAAAGAAGCAAAATAGCTCAAGCCCTTCCCAGGCAACCAAGGAGAGCTGTGGGGCATTCAGGCAAGAAAATGAGGGTGTGCTGGTCCTCCCGGGAGGAGACTCATGCATCTGAAAGTTTTTGCACCCAAAAAAACAGGTATTTCCTTTCCCCAAAGGGCTGATTTTCTGGTGTATGACCATTGTCGCTGAAGAAATGTTGATTTTTGTTTTGCTATGTTTGTTTTTGTTTTCTGCACATCATCTCTCCTTCCATTCTCTTTGCTTCCTGCCCCATCTCCAGAGCAAACCCTCCAAATCCCTCTGCCGAATTGTCTACCTGAGCCAGTTTCATTGTGTCCATCACTTTTTTATTTTTGGTGTTTCAGGACATTTGTCTATTCTGGTGTAAGACACAGCAGCCCATCAGTGCTAGGAATGAGAAGAAAAAAAAAAAAAAAGGAGAAAAGGGAAAAAAGGAAGATGCCCATTTTGGGGTGCTAAGCTGAAATTTAGAGCTTTATTGTGACTTTTGGACATCTAGGATGAGCCCAGCAGTGGCCCTGCCAGCCCTACAACACCAGCAAGCTTGTGGGGAGTGGGGAAGAAGGGGTCAAAATGGGGAGGGTCAAGTATCAGGACAACCCAGCTCTGTCCCTTTGTCCTGTCCCCTTGGGGACCTCAGAGCCCTGGGGAGGACACGTCCCCTGCTGTCCTCATGCACGGGGGGGGGCTCACACGGAGTCCACGGGACGCTGGGGTTTTGGGGGGGCTCATACCCAGCACGGAGGCTGGGGGTCGTAGCCAGTCCGGGGGGTGCAGGGGGGGACTGCCGGGGGTCCCTACTTACACCGGGAGGGAGTCAGCGGTGAATCCGTATCCTCTCCGAGAGGTGTCGGGGAGCCCATATCCAACCCCCGGGGGGTCCGCAGGGGTCGTACTCAGACCAGGGAGGAAGGGGAGTGGGGGGGAGTACCCATCCCGGGGGGAGCCGTCCCCTCCCCGGTAGCCCCCGCTCCCTGCCGATTACCTGCACAGCAGCGGCGGCAGCACCGGAGCCGGCTCCGAGCACCGGAGCTCCCCGGACTCCGCTTTGTTCTCGGTTCCTACAACCCCAACCCCTTCCTGTGCGTCCCCCGCCTCTTCCCGGGCCGGATCCCGCAGCATCCTGCCCCCCTTTAGGACCCCCCATCCCCCGGAGCATCCAACCCACGGAGCATCCTGGTCCCGGAGCAAACCGGTCCTTGAGCATCCCGGTCCCGGAGGATCCCGGTCCCGGAGCATCCCAGTTCTGAAGCATCCAACCCACAAAGCCTCCAGGTCCCGGAGGATCCCAGTCCCGGAGCATCCCAGTTCCGAAGTGTCCAAACCCGGAGCACCCTGGTCCCGAAGCATCCAACCACCAGAGCATCCTCGCTGCTCCCGGCAACAGCCACGATCTGGCTCAAATCCAGCTCCCAGTGTTTTGTTTTGCCCTGCCAGGTCAAGTTTCCCATTCTTTTTGGAGTAGGCAGCTTCCTTCATAGTGATTTAAAATAATTCCACACAGAATTTCCATGTTCAAAAGTTGATGTAATTAACTACAAGGAGTATTACTAATTCTTTTACACTTAAATCCATGTTAATAATTCGTGCTTTCAAAAAAAGCCAAATTTATAAATGGAGTTAGGAACGGAAAACTGGAGCCCACAAATGGGGCACCCAAACATGAAGCAAACGGGTGTCTGAACTCTGAGTGCCCCCCACCAACTGTCACAGGTCTCAGTGTGAAGCGAGGAACACGGGGCAGCCCCTGGCCCCACTGCCCCTCATTCCTGCACTGCTCCTGCAGGATGAAGGAGAGGTGATGCAGGAGTGGCTGGAGAAGGGCAGGAGCTCCCCAGGGCTGGGGACACGGTCTACAGGGTGCTGTCCCTCAGGCACAGCTGGGCATTCGTCCCCAGCCAGAACCAGGGATGCATGCTCTCCCCTTTCAGGAAGACTTCTGAGAAATTGAAGATCTTGATCCAACTGTCAGGGTTTATAAAAGACACCTGCCCCTTGGTACAGTCCAGACAGACCCAGATCCTTGTGGGGAAAGGGGACAGGGACAAGGGGGTGGGAGGAGATGTGAGAGACGTGAGCTGCCCCTCATTGCACAGCACAGCCCAGATCCCTTCTTCAGGGCTCATGTTGATCTCCCCCTTCCTCTTCACCGATGCCCTGGCCACCCCCACAGCCAAACTTGAATACTTTCCCTTCTCCCCCTCTAATTCCACCTCCCAGAAGTGCCTCCCCTCTCTGAACTCCTCACGGCCCATAACGCAGCAAGTAGTGTCAAATCTCTCAGGCTTGTTGGGCCCCTGCTGCCATTTACTTTCCCATCTCACACTCCTGTGGTCCTCCGACAGGACAAGCAGGGGATGAGCCGTGTCCGGATCCAGGGTCACGGTCACTGCAGGGACAGAAGGAGCCAGGCCATCAGGGGCAGAGCTCAGCCCTGGGCAGGCTTTCCCCAGCTCGGGGCCAGGAGCTGCCCCACGGGGCAGGAGATGGGGCACCTCTTGGCTCCTGAACATGCCCCAGCAAGGGAAGCACTGCAGAGGACAACCCAATGCACACCTACCTCTATTATGAGACAGCTGAAAAATTGCGCATGCTGGAAAGAGAGGGGAGAGCTGGTCACAGCTCATGGCTGGTGCCCAGTGGATGTGGGCAGGGTGAGGGGCCAGCCCTGGGCTGCTCTGTCCCAGCTGTCCATCCTCCCCTGCACATTGCCTTGACATTGCCCTTGGGCTCAAGCTCAGGAACACTCACCCTTCTCAGCAGCTTGTTTCTCTGGAAAAGAAAGCAAAAACAATGTCTGATGAGAGGGGAGAGCTCACCCCATGCCTGAACCCCAGACTGCTTTGTTATGGTGCAGGATACTCACTGAGCTTCGCATCTTTTTTCTCTGCCAAACAAAAGCAAAAAGAAAGCATGATGGAAAGGGACATCTTGCCTTCTCAAAATGCCCACTGATAGAACCCAAATGCCTTCTTTGGGGGGGGAGGGATGGGCACTCACCCAGCTCTTCAGTAAGATCCTCTGCAAAAGAAAAGCAAAAATACTTGGTGAGAGAGTGCAGATTCTCATTAAATGACAAGAACTCATTTTCTTTGGGTTTGGGGACAGATACTCACTCAGTCTTGCAGATTGGTGTGCTAGAAATGAGAAGAAAATCATGGTGAGAGGGAACAGCTTCCCATCCCATTGTGATGACCCCAAATACTTTCAGACGCTGATGGAGACTTACCCAGCCTTACATTCTTTTCCTCTGCAAAAGAAAGAGAAAAGCAATTCATAATCAGAGGGGAAAGCTTCTCCTCCCATAGCTCCCACTGGAAGACATGAAGTTCTTTCCCCTGGGGAGGGACACTCACCCAGCTCTGCTTTCAGTTCCTCTGCAAAAGGAAAGCAAAGGCAATGCATGATCAGAGGGGACAACTTCTCATCCCATGGCTGCTTCCATGGGAAGACCCCAAGTTCCTTCACTTTGGGGAGGGACACTCACCCAGCTTTTTATCTTTTTGTGCTGTAAAAGAAAGGCAAAAGCAATGCATGATCAGAGGGGACAGCTTCTCGTCATATGCCTGCTCCCATGTCTACACCCCGAAATTTATTCTTCTAGGAAGTGGCCAAATATAACTTTGCTCCCAAAGGAGGGACCAGACTAATAGTGAGTGAAGTTCATCTGGGAGCATGGCTTGTGCAAGCAGAACAACCAGCACAGAAACTTGTGAAGCTTTCTGTACGATACCACCAAAAGACAACTGGAAATGAATGGGGAGGGGTGAAGGCCCACCCTCCCCTGAACATCGCCTTCGTGTTACCGAGGACACTCACCCAGCTCTGCTGCTTGTTCCTCTGAAGAAAACAAAAAAAGAGAGGGAGAGAAAAGAAATGTCTGATGAGAGGGGAGAGCTTCTCATTCCATCGCTAGACCCCATACTGTTTGTTGTGGTGCAGGATACTCACCGTGTTCTGTATCCTTGCTCACTGTCAAACAAAAGCAAAAAGAATGCATGATAGAAAGGGACAACTTCCCATCCCACACTGCCCACCAATAGGGCCCAAATTCCTTCATTTTGGGGAGGGACACTCACACAGCTCTGCAGCTAGTTCCTCTGAATAAGAAAAGCAAAAATACTTGGTGAGAGAGTGCAGATTCTCATTAAATGACAAGAACTCATTTTCTTTGGGTTCAGGGACAAAGACTCACTCAGTCTTGCAGATTGGTGTGCTAGAAATGAGAAGAAAATCATGCTGAGAGGGAACAGCTTCTCATCACATTGCGACACCTCAAATCCCTTCAGATTTTAATGGAGACTTACCAGCCTTTGCACGGTTTTCATCTGGAAAAGAAAGAGAAAATGCTTGGAGTGCTCTGTCCCAGCTGCCCACCCTCCCCTAAATTTCACCTTGGCCTTGCCCTGGGGCCCAAGCACATGGATACTCACCATCAAGTGCTGTTTGATTCGCTGGAAAAGGAAAGCAAAAGCAAAGCAGGATAAGAAGGGAGAACTCATCTGATTGATGCTTATTGGTTAACATCAGGTTTAGGAATACAGACTTACCTAACTGTCGAGCTTTTTTAATGGAAAAGGAAAAAAAATATATCAATGTGTTCCCAGAAGGCAGTGCTTCACATTCCATTGCTACTCCCATAGCTAGACCCTTAATTATTTTTCTGACGTAAGCATGCAGAGAGCACTTTCCTCTGAGTTTGGGTGGGACCAGACTAACAGGGAGTAAGACCCAGCTTTGAGCAAGGCTTGTGCTCGTGNGGGGGGGGGGGGGGGGACGGCCCCCGACTCACCCGACACCACCATGGCCTCGTTGGGGCCGCACGTGAAGAACATCCCGGCGGCGACACGGGGACGGGGACCGGGACCGGGATCGGGATCGGGACCGGGATCGGGATCGGGATCGGGACCGGGACCCCCCCCCCCCGCAGCGGCTCGGCCCCACCCGCCCCGGCCCCGGCAGCCCCCGCGGCGCCGCCCGCCCGCAGCCGCCCCCTGGTGGCCCCGAGGGGGCGCGGAGGCGGAGGGGGGCCCGCGGGTGGCCTCTGGTCCCCAAAGTCCCCTCAGGTGTTCGGTGGTCCCCAAAATCACCTCAGGTGGCCCTGGGTCCCCAAAGTCCCCTCAGGTGTTCACTAGTCCCCGAAGTCCCTTCAGGTGGCTCCTGGTCCCCAAAGTCCCCTCAGATGTTCCTTGGTCCCCAAAGTCTCCTCAGGTGGCCCCTGGTCCCCAAAGTCCCCTCAGGTCGCCCCTGGTCCCCAAAGACTCCTCAGGTGGCCCTTGGTCCCCAAAGTCCCTTCAGGTGTTCACTAGTCCCTAAAGTCCGCTCAGGTGGCACCTGGTCCCCAAAGTCCCCTCAGGTGACCCCGTTGTCCACAAAGTCCCTTCAGGTGGCTCCTGGTCCCCAAAATCCCCTCAGGTGTTCCTTGGTCCCCAAAGTCTCCTCAGGTGGCACCTGGTCCCCAAAGTCCCCTCAGGTGTTCACTGGTCCCTAAAGTCCCCTCAGGTGTTCATTGGTCCCCAAAGTCCCTTCAGGTGGCTTCTGGTCCCCAAACTCCCCTCAGGTGTTCAGTGGTCCCCAAAGTCCCCTCAGGTGGCCCCTAGTCCCCAAAGTCCCTTCAGGTGGCCCCTGGTCCCTAAAGTCCCCTCAGGTGGCCCCTGGTCCCCAAAATCCTCTCAGGCAGCTGCTCATCCATAAAGTCACCTCAGAAGATCCATCATTAGTCCCTAAAGTCCCCTCAGTAGGCATGTGGTCCCCAAAGTCCCCTCAGATGATCCTTGGTCCCTAAAATGCCCTCAGGAGATGGTTGGTCCATAAAGTCCCCTCAGGCGTTCATTAGATCCCAAATCTCCCTCAGGTGGCCCCTGGTCCCCAAAATCTCCTCGGATAAGCATTAAGAGCCAGTAATTACAAGCCTCAGCCCCACTTTTTTTTTTTTTTTTGCCTCCTAATATTATGGAGAAAATTATTTTGGGAGTTAGAGAAAATGCCCGGAAAACAGCACAGTCATTGGTCACGGCCAATGTGAGGGGAAAATCCGGTTTGACAAACTGAATTTCCTTAATTTTCACCCATGTAGTTGACCAAGGGGAGCCAGCTGAGGTGATCTTTTGGGGTTTCAGTAGAGATTTCGATGTGGTTTCTGACCCTATCCGTCTGACAAATGCTACAAGGAATTCACAATGCGATGGGTGAACAGTTGGCTGAGGGGTCAGGCTCTGAGGGGTCTGGTAAATGGGGTGATATTAGGCTGGTGTCCAGGCACGAGTGGGGCTCCATTTTGGGGCCAGGTCTCCGCAGTGATCCCATATATGTGATCCCTGGATATGGGATGGGAAGGAAACCTGCGTGTTTGTGGCTGACACTGAGCTGGGAGGAGCTGCTGACTGTGTAGGGGCGGAGAGGCCCCGCAGAGGGATCCCCTCCACCCCCCCCAACGCGTGTCCCTACGCCCACCACAGGGAGAAACCCCACAACATGGCAGAGTTCGGGCAGACGCCCTCAACAACCATGCCCTGCCCGGCTTCACCATCACCCTCCACGCATGCGCCGCCCACAGAAGGACGGGCACGGCGAGGGTAAACCGGGCGGAAGTGTAGAGACACTCTGCAGCTTTGCGCATGCGCAGCCGGAAGCCGGCGCCTGCCCCTGGATAAGAGGCGGGGAGGCCCCGTCCGAGCCCTTTTTCGGCGCCGGATCCACAGAGGCCGCCATGTGAGTGCGGCGGGGCCGGGGGGAATTTGGGGTGAATTTGGGGGTATTCGGGGCTGAGAATGGGGAGGGGGGGG
>CM030765.1:135508-155700 GCA_018104995.1 Cairina moschata | reverse complement strand
TTATTATTATTATTATTATTATTATTATTATTATTATTATCATTATTATCATTATTATCATTATTATCATTATTTTATTTTATTTTTTGCAACTCTGCCTGGCGAAGCTGGGAGGGAGAAATTTGGAGGTGAGAAAAGCTCTGCCTGAGCCCCCCCAGAACCAGCCCTGCCCAAGGAGGAAATAAGGAAAAATGGGGAATATTTGGTTAAAACCCCCAAATGGGTGTCAGCCAGCAGTTGCAAACACTCACTGCTGACTTCCCTGGGAGATTTATTGCAGTTACTTTAAAGCACATCCCAGTGTCCCAATACTGATTTAATTCCCACACCTCTACCCCTACACACAAATTAAAGGAAAAAAAAAATACAGCACAAACTTTCCATGATTCCCTTAACCTCAACAAAATGTTATAAAATTCTAAATTTCTACAAGAGTTTCTAAGGCAACTTTTTCCCCTTTCACTGTCCAATATTAAAGATAGCAATTTCCCTAATCGATGTGAGACCTGAAATAAAACAGGCCTGGGGTGGAAAATTCAACCCAGCACTGAACTTTGCTCCCAAAGGCCCTGGCTCGCTTTGAGCCCACAGCATCCTCAAACTCCCAAATTTTCCTTTTCCTAAAGAAACTAACTTGCGGGGGGGGGGAAGCACATTTCTGTTCTGCCCTTTTTTTCCAAATAAAAATTGTCCAGATTCAGATTTCCCAGGTAGAGAAACCTTCCTGAAATGTGGAGAGAGAGATTTTAAATTGCATTGTGCACTTAAAGTGAAGCTTTTTTTTTTTTCCTGCTTGATTTCATTAGCACCTTCAACAAGCACTGACCCCTTTCTTTTACAGAAGAAAAAAAAAAAAAAAAGGAAAAGAAAAAGAAAAAAGGAAAAGAAAATCCCCGACAAATGTTTGTCTTTAGGAGCGCAGTTATTTCTTTATCACCCTGATGAATGGGAGCTGCCTGGGCTCTGCATTTCTCCCTGCACCCCCACCCCTGCCAGCTCAATTTCCTCCAAGACCCAAGCCAGCCAACCACAATCTGAAAAAAAAAAAAAAAAAAAAAAGCCCATTTTCAAGTGAGACCAAGAGCTTCCATCACTTCCATCAGGAGAAAATTGTTCCTTTATCCCAGAGTTGCCCAAGTTGCCCAATTCCCAATTTTTTGGTGTCTCCAGGGTTTTTCTTCCTTAGTGGGTTTTACCGTGATTATTTAACAGACCAGAGAGGGTCAACCCCCCACCCACTCAATTAAATATCGTTAAGATTTCAATCCTTTAACTTTACAGTGCTCAGTAAATCCTATATAGGATCAAAGCCCCCCCAGAAACACTGAAGGTTGGTTTATGTCCTCGAGGCGTGATACATAGTCCTTGAGTAGAGGTTTACGAGATCTCAGCCACCTCAAAATGTGTAAAATTATTGCATTCACAGAAAATTTTAATGTTATTTAATGTCAATGTTATTTATATTAATGTTAGTTCATGTTATTTAAAGTTAATGACATTTAATGATAGTTAATGTTAGTTTAATATTAACGTTATTTATGTTAATGTTAGTAAATGTTATTGTTAGTATTATTTGATGTTAATGCTATTTAATGTTATTTAATGTTAATGTCAACATCATATAATGCTATTTAATGAACAACACTGTCTTTTTCATAAGAACTCTTGTGTTCTTATTATCAACAAACTTTTTGCACAAGAAACTAACTTTTCCACTCATCCACCCAAACACTAAATTTCAAATTTGCAGCATCACCTGCCTTTCAAAATCTCTTCCTTTATTCACCAAAGAGCCCTTTCTGCCTGCTGCCCCAAATAAGCTGGTGGCTTACAGTTTGGGTATCATTTTTTTTTTCTCTTCTGAGCTGTTTTTTAGCTTTTTCTGGCTGCAAATGTTAATTAGGTGCTTTTGCCCTTAATCATCATCTCCCCATATTTCCACGGGGAATGCAAGAGCCGATATGTTCACCCATGGGGAAGCAGGGCTGGCCAAGGCATCCATCTAAAGCAATAAATATGCCAAAACCCACGGGGAATATGAATGAAAGAAGAAATTTAGGAAGAAATTTCAGCTCCCCATGCCTACAGCCTGGCTGGAAAGTCTCTCAACTCCCCTGGTGAGAAAAATAAAAAAAAAAAATCCACTTTATCAGCCCTGCTATCCAGGACCACCCCACAGGTGCCAAGTACCCTTTCTTCCAGAGATTGCTCATCTGATACATACCTAATGCAGCCCCATGCTGCTATTCAGCTTAGAAAACCTTCCCCAGGCTATTTCTGGTCCCGGGGGACACCTTTTTTTTGTGTGCCTGCTATTCCAGCACAGGGAATAAAAGCCTACAAAGCAGCACAGGATAGCTGGAAGGGACATTTGCTATTTTCCATGTGCAAACAAATGCTTTTTTTTAGGAAAATGCACAACAGCCTTCCAGCCTGCATGCTGCTTGATCTCTCCTCTCTCTCTTTTTTTTTTTTTTCTTCCCAGTTTTCTGCTACTTTATGTGCTCATGTGGGCCAAGAAATAGTGTTGTTTTATTTATTTTTTTCCTCTTCCCTCCTATCTAAATTTCCTTGCAGCTCTGCAGATAACATACCAAGAAATCTGAGCTGCTTCAAGGACTTCTACCCCCAAAAAGATGACCTTGCTCCATCCAGTGGCCTGGTTTGGGTGCACAGGGGGGCTGTATCTTAAAAACAGGCTCCCCAGTTGCAATGGAAGAGGTCAAATCTCTCAGAAAGCATCTCCCAAAAGGTAAAACCACCCTTCCTCCTGCAAGAACCACCACGACCTTCTCATGGGACCTGCAACAACCTGCATAGCCAAGGATACACCATTCTTGCACTACCCTAAGCCCATCACCCATTTGGGAACAGAGGAGATTCCCACGTTGACAAGCCTTTAGCTCTGGTCTGGTCACCATCATGAGTGTCCATGGCCTGGAGGTGAACCCCAAAAGTACCTCCATAGCGGTGGTCTCAACACCTGGCTGGAGACCCAGGCTGCACCCACCTCCTGTGGTTCCTCCGCTGTTTCTGGTCTCGAGGAATCTTTCTCATGCCCAAAGAAACTCAGCTTGCACTGCCCAAAAGGAGGGGAAAAAAAAAAAAAAAAGGAACTCCTCTTGGAGGGACATCATATTTAATGGCTGCAATGCCATTTCAGGCGTGAGCAACCCAAAACACCTTGCACACTTTCTTCTGCTAAGAGCTTTCAGTACTTCTTTGGCCCCTTTTTCTATCCCCGTGCCTGCTCGGGCCCCACAGCTTTCACAGACTTCCTCACAACTCTCCCTTATCGCCTCCTTCTGTGCCGAAAAAGTCATAAATTTTGGTTTGCCTTCCCAGTAGCACGCAGGGCTCAATTTTTCGATCACCTGCCTCGCACTGCCTCCTTATCACAACATCCCCAAGGCCCCTCAAAGCACAAAGACATCCTCTGCTTTGCTAAAATAGTAAAACCTGGGCATTTTATCATATAAAGTTGCTTAGCCCGTGTAACCCTATAACCTCTAAGCCTATATAACATCATCGGGGAATGTGGTTCTTGGATATCCAGACCAGCTCAAGGAGAATCCATTGGATGGTCATCGGATGGTCATCAATTTTGTTTAGTTAAAATATGAACCAGCCACCCTGGACTCAGTTTTGGACACTGGATGGATTCAGAAACTTCAGTCGAAAGAGATGCTTTGTGGTTTTAATAGGATTTTCCAAGGGGGTGTGATGTGTAGGGGCTGCTCCAGAGTGGGATATGGGGCTGGTACCCACTGATGGTCCCTTGGGGCATCTCTTGCCCAGGAGAATGCATCTAAGATGCACACTTAGTGGGGGGAAGACTACGTGCAAACCCCTTCTCATGAGATTGGGGCTGAAGGGCACATTTGTGCTCCTAAAATTAGCATTACGATCCATTTCCTGTATGTGAACCCAACGGACACATTCTTTAAAATCCTCAGTCCCTCCAGAATAGGGTTAATGCAACTAGACTGTATATTGGGAATAAACCCTGGGGGTTGCTGGGTTGCTGTAAAGTTTGAATACAACCCTGGGATTTATTATTATAATTATTGTTGTTGTTGTTGTTGGGGGGGGGGGGGGCCCCCTTTGCAAGATGTACAGATGTACTAAGTCAAAAAAAAAGAAAAAAAAAAAAAAAGGATGCCAAGGACCATGCACAAGGCTGCATCTCAAGAGCAAAGCCAGAGATTGGGATCAGAACGGTTTCTCCTCCCGGCCTGGCCTTGCAGGGATCTGCCATGGGTAGGTGCTGGGGGGGCTGGGGCTTTGTGTAGGGCCCCCCGGAGGGATGCTTCTGCCCATTGTGTCAGCCCCGGTCATCCCGGCCCCATTAACTTCCCGATGGCCCATCCAGGCAGCTGCCCAGGGGCTTAACCCTTTCCTCCCAAACTCATCCAGGACATTTTTTCGTCATTGCAAATTCATGAGCATGCACCCCAACCCCCTCGAAAAAAAAACTTTCTTCCCCCAAAATGTTCCAGAGGCAGCACCTTCTCCAGCACAAACCGCGGTCCCCCAAATCCCTTTTCTTCCCAAATTATTTTTTTTTGCCAGCCATGAACATTTTGTTTTTCCAGCTTTCTCAAGACTCTTCAAGGTGCTTATCCTCGTGTCAAGGAGTTAAAACTATGTCATCACTGGAACCTCATCTATCCTCCCTCAAATATAGGTTCGTCTGACAGACAGCTTTATTTGGGCTTCTCCCCACTGCCTCCAGCCAGCTCCTTTTCTAACCCCACACCAGTACTGTCCCTTTGGTGCACCCTTTGGTGCAGAAGACGGAGCCTGGAGTGAAAATCAGCCGTTTTCCCATGATTTGATGACAAAACACAGAACCATTCAGCTGAAGAGAAAAGAAAAGAAAAAAGAAAAGAAAAGAAAAGAAAAGAAAAGAAAAGAAAAGAAAAGAAAAGAAAAGAAAAGAAAAGAAAAGAAAAGAAAAGAAAAGAAAAGAAAAGAAAAGAAAAGAAAAGAAAAGAAAAGAAAAGAAAAGAAAAGAAAAGAAAAGAAAAGAAAAGAAAACTTCCTCTTTTATTTCCTCATTGTTTTCTCTGTTTTTAGCCATTTATGGAAGCTTTCTGGCCATGTCCCAGTGCCAAGGGAACACTTTGCATCTGAGGAGATGGGATGCTCCATGACTCTGCAAGTGCATATTCTTGTATGCCATTGACTCTCCCCACCTCCTTTTGACTTTATTAATCCCAAACCTGCCTATAATTGAATTTTTGTTCCCCCCCTCCCCTCCTCCTCCATTGCTTTAGAAAATCCAGTAGGCAAGATACTCCCCTAGTGGCTCTTTTAATGCTACCTGTTGCTCAGCTAGCAACTTGCTCAGCTAGCAATTTGGTTTCTTTGCTCACTTATTTTGAGGCTTTTGCTACCCCCTTAACTACAAGACTGGGCTTTCTTTGTTCTGCAAACACCTCCCAGGGTTTTGGTTGAGGATTTTCCCTGCAAATGAAGGCCCCCTTTGCACACAGCTTTTGCTTTGCTGTGAAGCTGGCACTAACTGCAAAGCTGGTGGTGCTTTGAGGGGGGAGTTAATAGGGTGCAGTATGGAGCAGCAGCTCCTGAAGGACTGGGGAGCCAAGAACAATAACCCAGCCATAGCCCCATCCCATTCCCAATAAAAGAGTTAGGAGGCAGAGGAATTTAATGGGAAAGAGGGATGGGAGACAATCAGATCAAAGAGAATGACTGTTTACGTTAAAAAATGCCATTAACTATACTAACCATATTACCTGAAGCTGCAGTGTATAAACGCAAAGTGATGGATCATGGCTTGACCTCTGTCTTCTCCATTTGCAACCCAGGGTGAGCCACCGGCAGCTCCTTCTGGATGGTTTCCTCTCATTTTTCCCTTTTCAACAAAGGGAGAGTAAAATTCCCCATCTAAATCACCCACAAAGGTGTCACCAGCCAAAAAACGCCATGAGGACACCTTTATCTAAGTAGCATCTCTTGTACACACAGGTGAGTTCAATGCAACACTTGGAGGAGCAGCAGGTGTCAGAATGGTGCAGAAATTGTCTGGAAATGCACAATAACCACCCCCACCCACTCAAGAGGCCACATTTCACATGACTGGCAGGAATGGAGACAAATTGAAAAAGAAGTGGGTGGAAGTGCACAGCTCCTTCTTCTCAGCCTCACAACCTGCCATTGGCATGGTGGGGTTTTCCTTCCATACATCAGGTGGGTGCCAGCACCCTTGTTGGTTTAGCATCCATGCACAGCCAAGGGTTGCAAATGAGAACTTCTGGGAGGAAGCAGCTGGCTTGGGGATGCCAGCTTAGGAGCAGCAAAACCCTTAGCTACTGTTACTAGGCACAGCAGGAGCTGAGATAGTTCTGCTGAGGTGGATGGGGATGTGCAATCATGGATGGAAGAGTCTTGGGCCACCACAGTAGCACGATACAACTGGAAGAGTCTTGGGCACTTATAGAAGACAGCAGGGATTTCACAACCTTGGTCACACCCTGCCCTCTGGTGTGCATGAGGTCTTTTGCCCTGTGGAGAGGCTCTTCAAGGGGAAGCATGAAGGGAGCAGAGGTTCCTCCATGCTGGGGACACGCGGGGCTGGAAGAGGTGACATCAGGCTGAGTTGGGCAATTGGTCCCACGCGGAACCAGGGACGGATCTTCTCCCCGCTCAACGGGGCCAGCGGGAAACTAAAGAGCAGGTCTTGGTTGTCAGCATTGAAAAAGGCTACTTTCTGTCCCTCAAAGTCCAAGTAAACCCTAATCATCCGGGGCACCTGGGTGAGGACGAGAGCTGTGTGGTCAGGAGATGTCAGAGCCCAGTACTTGCCCCCGCAGTGGAAGAGGGCCAAGATACCATCTTGCGGAGCGGGGTTGATCCACCCCTTCCTCTTCATGGACTCCCTGGCCACCCCCATTGCCCAGACCCCCCCTTCCTCTGTCCCCACATCCACCTCCCAGAAGCATCTCCCTGAGACAAATCTCTCCTGGCCCAGGACACAGTGGTAGGTGTCGTATCTCTCAGGATTATCAGGCATGGGTTGCCGCACGTCTCCTCGCCGCACCTTCTTCCCATCTGTGGAGAGGATGAGTTGGGGGTGTGCCGTGTCCGCATCCAGAGTGACGTGCACTGCAGGGAGAGAGTCAGATGAGCCTTTGGGATGTATCCAGAGTGGCTCCGAGCTAAGATCTTTCCCCTTGCAGAAATGCATTGAGACCTCACATGCTCAATGGTCAAAGCTTGGTGGTCTCTCTTAACTCCAGCGTGGTTCCTGATTGCTCTTTGGGAGCTGCTTCTGGTGGGTGGGTGGGATGTGGCTGCCCCCTCTCAGGAGCTGAGTTTGCAGTGTGAATGTTGGCCACAAACCCGAACACAATTAATTTAGGGGTAGCCTTAATAAATAATTGGGTCTGTCTCTCAGGGAGCAGCAAGAGCATCACCCAGTGGGTCTGGTTGGAGATGCAATGAGTTTACCCATTCTGCAACCCTATAGGGAAGGGAAGGGAAGGGAAGGGAAGGGAAGGGAAGGGAAGGGAAGGGAAGGGAAGGGACGGGAAGGGAAGGGAAGGGAAGGGAAGGGAAGGGAAGGGAAGGGAAGGGAAGGGAAGGGAACTTATTTAGTGGGACAGAAGAGGTGGGAAAGGACACAGAAAGCATCAGACCAACAATGGTGTGGAGGCAGAGACTCAAGGACAGGCAAAGCATGAAACCAAGGTACCTTCTTCCACTGGGACAATAGTATTTCTCCACCCTGAAACCAAACACACATGATCACAAGTGGGCTCTTCGGTGGAGAGGGATGTTGGAGGCTTTGGACCACTGGCTCCCAGGGCTGCACAACAGCCCCAGATATGCTTCAGGTTCATTTACTTGAATGTGATTTCATTTACAAAACTGGTGCAGCCTACACGGTGTGGGAATGCATCAAAATGAGAACAGTGCTTTCTCCTTTCTGGTCCAATTCATAATTCATCTTTTTTTTTTTTTTTTTTTTTAATTCATCAATTCATCATTTTCAGTCCCCCAGGTAGTGTTTTGTAAGCAGCGTTGGTGGGGTCATGGTACTAAAATTGAGTAAATCCCTCCGCCCACAAACATGCTGTTTGAGATAGCCTGATGCTATGATGGGGGGGGAAGAGCAAGGATTAAACTTACGTAGTTCTGCAGCATGTTTCTCTGAAACAGAAAAACAAAATGAGCATGTTGTTAGTAGAAGCATTTGGGTCAAAACCCCACACATGGATCCCTACATATCCACCAAACCCAGGGGTACGTTCAGAGGTGCTTTTATAGTGCTAGACCTCCCATATCTGCCCAGGCAGAGACACAGAGCCAGGGAAAAGCAGATGAGACATAGCTATATGTAAAATTGACTTGAAGAAGGGATTTTGTGCACCCCACCGGGATGGAAGCAATTGGCGGGGTTGGTGCCACCATCATTTCTCTTTGATGGCCTCTGAAAAATTCAAATTAGATGAAGAAAGTTAGGGAAAGCTCTTCTCCCTTGTCCTAGGGCTTTAGTTGGTGGAAGAAGCAAAAGAACACTTACGTATTTCCATATCACGTTCCCCTGGGGGAGAAAAAAGACAGGAAAAAATAAATAAATGGGATTGCTGGAAAGCACTAACTTGGTGCTGGCAATGCATCCAGGCTCTGGTCTGGAATTTGCTCTTTTCCTACCCAAAACATGGGTAATTGAGCTGTTGGAAAGTTATGCAGGTTTGGGGGAAAAAGCTTAATATGACTGTTCTAAGTGGGATTTTGATGGATGGCCTGCTTTAATTTGAAGGAAAGGGTTTCTTTATCTCACTTGCATGCCATTTCTGTTAGAAGTGTTGCCATTAAAGCTAGCTATTACTTTAACACAGGAAAAAAGGAAGTTCATGTGTTTATTGCTTTCTTGGATTGCTTTTTGGCAAAAAGGTATAACTCTTTACTTTATTAATCTGAAAAGAAGGAAACTGGCCTCTTGAAAACCATACAGTTCACCAAAGATATAATTAAACTACCATAGACGTGCTATACAGGGACTTCAGGAACCACAACCCATCCAATCAGAGGTTTATTATACCAAGCAAAAAGGGATCTGGTCTTCCCTAAAGTCACTTACCCAAACTGGCCAGTTCAGATGAAGTCACACACTTTGTTTGTTCCCCAAGACACCAGCAAAAGCACTGCTTCCTCCCCACTTCCTTTCCCCAATTCTCATAATGCAATTAAACAGGCATCCGGATGTAGGGCTCATTCTCCCTGCAGGATTACCCACAAAGACAGAAGAACCATGGTACTTACGGATTTCTGCGCTGCGTTTCTCTGAAAGCAAAAGCAGAAAGAAACATGTGAGCGGAACCTTCTTTTCTGACAGATAAGCCATGGGGGGACTGTTGGCAACAAAAGTCTGCTTGGGGTACAGAGAATTGTAAAACTTCTTAACATTAATAAAATATCTGACAAATCTTGGTATCTGCAAGAGGAAGAAAAAAAAAAAAAAAAAAAGGACTTTTTCTATTATTTTTATGTGAGTGTACTTTCAGAATTTAAATGAAATCTGCCCAGTTTATTTCCTCTATTCCTCAGAATTATTTCACGTGGCTTTTTGTTGTGAAATTAGCCTGCAACCACTGTTATCAAAGCAGAATGTAGGAGATGCACACAGACACAAGACCAAGCAATGCCCAACCCTCTTCTGGTGGCAAAAAAAAAAAAAAAATCCCCTTTGAAATGTAAAATGACAGTTTCTCTTACCAAGTTCTGTGGTGTGTTTGGCTGTAAGAAAGAACAAAGAAAGTGGCACAGATTAAAGGATTTCTTCCACAATAATAATAATATAATAATCTTGATAATATATCAAGATTAATATCAAGATTATTGATTATTAAGTTAACATATCAAGATTATTAATAATCTTAATAATATATCAAAATTACAGAATATCCAACTCAGGGTATTCTATGATTCTGTTGATGGAGATTTTCAGTGCAAATCTGCACTGAATATCAGGACTGTTTTGTTTTGTTTTGTTTTGTTTTGTTCTGTTTTGTTTTGTTTTGTTTTTTTCTCAGCCAGCACTGGTGTGGTTTATTGTGACATTGCCTCCCCATGGTTTACATAAGGGACTCCGGTAGTCTTACAGCGGGCTTACAGTGCCACCTGAAGGGTGGCATCTTCAGAATATTTCCACAGGAGAGGGGTCTAGCAAGTAGTGTCTCAAAGGTATAGGGCATTTCAGTTTGGTTTTAGGAGCCACAACCCCTTCTTGCAGTTTCCTAATGCCTTACCTTGTAGCCGATAAAATATCAATGGCAAGAAAATCAGCAAAGCCAAGCAGACGGCCAGGATAGCAAAGAAAGTTACCATCCAGGGGGAGACCTCTGGGAAAATAGCATCTGAAAGGGAAAATGGCCAAAGTGGAGTTAGTGCAGGACATGGAATGCATTTATGTGCGTGAGTGTGAATGCAGCTACACAAACACGGTCATGCTTTGTGCTTACATACGATTAGTGTAATGTGAGACCATAACAAATACAAATGGGAAAAAGTCTTTAAAAATGATCCCTGATTTGATCCCTTGTGGTTCAGAAACCCCAGTTCAGTTCCTCCTCTATCTCGTCCTTTCCTTCTCCATCATACTCTTGTGTATGGAGTGTTGCACCTATAGGCACCAGAATAGGGGAGAAACTGGTCCCCTGTGTGTAAAATTAAGGGAAGAAAAACTTGGTTTGAGTTTTTAAAGCTTTAATTCTGGCGGCAGCTCACCTGATATGTAAATTGAGGAGTCCTTCTCCTGGGGAAGTCGAGTGTTCTGGACAGAACAGGACAGGTTTTGCTTTGAGTTTTTGTAGATGATGATGGTCTTTTCCACCTGGAAAAAGCCGTTCTTGTCTTGGGAGGTAGATTCAGTAAAGGAAGGAAGCTGCTGTCCCTGGAAATCTCTCCACAGCATCTCAGGCTTTGGGTACCAGCCAGCTGCTCGACATCCCACTCGGATTCCCCCATCTTGGTAATCCTCCACGGACAAAAGTGGGCTGGAACCTGAAACTAGCATGAAGCAGGCATCAGCCAGACCAACACAAACACAAGGAGTGCCCATCCCAGAGAAGGGATTTTCAAAACCCTGAAAGCTTTTCCCTTTTCTTGACTGCTGCAAAAATAAGGCAGCACTGATAAAAGACACCCATGTAGTTTCTGAGCTTGGGGTGGAATCCAATTATGTTCTTTACTCCTATTGTCCTCCTTCCTCAGGGGAAACAAAGGAACCCACACCTTTTCAACTTTTGGTTTCAGGGAAGGTTCAAGGCTGACCTATTCACCCCCAGCATCATCCTCATGGTCAGAAAAGAGCCGTGAAATCAGGCCAACCTTCTGGTTCAGTCCATCCTACAGAGAGCAATGGCAGAAGGATGCAGCAGATGGACTGTACCGAGGATCTGCACCCAGACAGGTAGATGCTCATCCTCTTTGCGAGTCTTCTGCATACTAAGAAATGCAAGACCTGTTGGGTTCAGGAGAAAAAAATCTCTATCTGGGACACAGAAGAGAGGTGTTTGGCTCCTCTCCTGCTTGCAATAGCAGTTCTCTTGAGCTGGAAACAGCTTGGTGCTTATCCCACCCTTCCCTGGGAGCGATGTTTTAGGTCATGTCCCACCTCGAGTCAATTTGTGGACCATGTCCCTCATAGGACAATCTGCACAAGAATGTATCTTTGGCTACAGCTGTGCTGTCAAATAACTCTCCTGCTTCTTCCACAGGATCTCTTTTGAAGCAAACCAGCTGGAGGGCTGTGGTGTGAGATGCTTGGCCAGGGGCAGCCCAGTGTTAGCTGCTGCGTTTGAGGATTGTGCTGCTGGTTTTGTGAGGTTTCAGGGGTCTGGTGTTGGGAAAAGTCCTTATTCTGTGGGGATTTTAGGCCATGTAGGTTGGGGAGCTGCTCATTAGGAGCTGGGCTATTACACAGGGGAAATAGAAAGGATTTCTAAGTCTGCATAGGGAAAATGGTTGAATCCAGAAGCCTTTCTCATAGGCAATCCTGCTTCTGGGGTCTTACCTGCTACTTTCAGCTCCAGAGTGGCTTCTTCATAAAAATTCCCATCTTTAATGAGACACTGGTACTGTCCCTCATCGCTCAGCCTGGTCCTGAGGATCCTCAAGGAAACGTTTCCATTGGAGACACCCCCTTTCAAAAACTCTGTCCTCCCCTGGTACTCGGGCATCTGGGAGGAGAAGTGGTCCTGCCCACTCTGGTAGAGATGCACATAGATGGAAAACCGGGAGCGGAACCACCTCACCTCCATGTGCTCGGCGTTCATCCCGGGGGAAAGGTGACAGGGCAAAACGACGTCCCCTCCCACGGTGGCCGTGATGGGGTGATCAGACCCCAGGACTTGGAACCGGGCTGAAAACAACAGGTTTAAAGGCTTCTGGTTGGGGTGGTGGTGGCACATCCAGGAGCAATCAGCAATCAAGCATAAGGCAGCAACATGATCGGTGCAAGGATTGGGGCACCCAGCATACACCTGCCATCAAAAGTGGGTCTGGAAAGCAGCCTAAAAAGATGGAGTTAAGCCTGCTGAAATGAAAACACCAGCACATGCTGATATGAGATGAAGCAGCCAGCTGAAAGCTCCACAAACATTGGAGAGAACATAACAGAGGAAGAAAGGACAGGTTTGGGGGCACAGGAATAATAAAGACAGAGCTTAGTGTCTGCTCTTTGGGGATGCTCACTTCTCCACACCCTCCACCCTCCTGCCCCGTATGGAGGGCATCCCCCACTGATGATGGTGGATTCCCCTAAACAGCATAGTTTGGGCACATCTGAAGTGATGCTCCCCAGAGTTGTACCCCAGCAGATTTGCTATTTATCCCACCTAGCTTTTAAAATGGTCTTTCAATAAGGTGCACAGCTGCTTCTTCCCCGTCACTGGGGCTATTTAGGAGATACGTGGATATGGCACTAGGAGATGTTGTTTAGTGGTGGGACTCAGGGGGTCATGTTGATGACTCAATGATCCTGAAAGTCTGTTCCAACCTCTTATGATTCTCACTGTCTCCTCCTAAATTTCCTCAATGGAACGTTTAAGCCATATTGGGTTGGGGTCAGAAGCCCTGAGTTACAGAGCAGGGCTGGAAGCACTGTTGGTTTCTTAATATCTCACTAACAAACTGTTCCCATGGGCAACTTTTCAGCGTATATCACTTTTCTGTAGTATTATCAAGCCAATTATAGATAGAAAAATATATAGCAAATGACAGATTCCATAAAAGAGGCAGAAGGAGATCCTTACCACAATCCAGCTTGTGAACATGAAAACCAAAGAAAATTGTGGCACAAGCCAGGACAAAGCTGTTGCAAAGGAGGCAGGAGGAAACCAACATCTTCACATCCACCTTCACTGGGGAGAGATGAACAGCAAAAATATATATATATATAAATCAGTGAAATGAGTGTAAAGCTGAGCATGGTGCAAAGAACATCAATATGAAAAGGTTTTCCTAGGGGAAACTTGATTGCAAGAACCTGCAGAATGCGGCAATAGTTAAAAATTAAAATATATGTATATATATATATATATAAAAAAAAAGACTGAAGGTCAGGTAGCTCCTCCTGTATGGGCACCATTTCCTTTCCAAGGAAAAAAAAACAACAACAACAACAACAACAAAAATTTTGGTGTCCATGATGTTCCTGGTCCTGCAGACAGGGCACTGCTGACACATCTCTGAAAGGGCTCAGACTCCCTTGGAAAGGAGTTTTTTTTTTGGGGAAAAAAGCCATTTTCTCCAGTCTGTGATGCTCCTTAGAACAAGGGGGAAAACCTGAAATTGAAATACTCTTTAAGAGGGTGGGGGATACAGAAAGAAAAAGCCTTCTTATTGCTCCTGTATGTCTCCAGGATGTGGTGACACCAGGTAAATCTGCAAAATAGGGGTCACATTTTTTTTTTTGGGGGGGGGGGGGCACCCAGAAGGAGGGTGACCCATGATGGATGCCACAGGTGGGGACCTAATTGGCTGCAGCTTGAAAATAACTCATCCCAGATTCAGGCCCAGCTGGGGTCCTGTATTGCTAGGGATCCCCAAGCCCCCCATAGCTTCTTGACCTCCCCTCCCTCCCATTCCTACATAGGAAGCAGGGGGTACTCCAAACCCCAGGACCCTGCCATACCTCTCCTGAACCCATCCAGACCGCTGCTCCCCGGGGTGGAGGAAGCATCGCAGCTTGGTACAGCAGCCCTGCCCCGCTTTCAGCTTGCTGAGGGCTAAGAAGGGGGGGTGGGGTGGGTCAGAAAACCCCCGAGGCTGTGAGGACATAGGCAAGCTCCTGCCAGCTTCCCCAGCTCACCAAAATCACCCTCTGCTTCCTGCTTTCTGAGCACAAAGGGTGGAGTTGAACCCGAGAGCCGGAAACCCATGGCTTGCATGGGAGCCTCAGAGACACCCTCCCAAGGTCAAAACTGAAACCTCTGAGCTCAAACTGACTCTTCTGCATCCAGACCCCTTCCAGAGCATCATTTCTTCCCACCTGACCCAGCAGAGTGGAGGCAAATCCTGCCCCGGTGCAGGGGCATTCTTCAAGGCAATTAATCATTGGGGCGCCTGTTGCACCTCAAAGCCTTCATGCTGCAGGGTGTACACTACTCCCACTCCCAGCGCATGCTGAAACTAGGGAGGTTGCATTTAGGAGCAAAAAGCAAGCAAGGCTTTATATATATATATATATATATTTTATAAATATACGTTTGCAGCTATGATTTTTAATGCTTCTTTAAAAAATTAATTCTTTTTCTCCCCCATATGCCCTCTCCTATTGCAGGCATCACCTTTGCAAACATCTTTGCTGCTGGCGTTGCTCCTTCCCCAGAGCATGAGGCATACACAGACACAGGCTGTGGTTTCGTTTTGGGGCAGCAGGCAACAGAAAGCATTTAAAAGCAGTGACGAGTTCAAAATAACAGCAGATAGCAGGGGACTAGCTCTGAGCTCCTGCTAAAGCAAATACGCATGCAGAAAAGGGCACGAGTCCAAGCACAGCCGGCTGCTCTGAATGATTTGAACTATCTGAACAAACCTTCCCTGTGACCTGCCCTTGTGCTTCATGCAAGAAATTGGGAAAATGCCACTCCAGGAGGGTTAAATTCTTACAGCCAGCTGAAGCAAGTGGTAGTTTCATTTCTCACGTCAGCCTTCCCTCGTTTGCTTGCTTTGCTTTCATCCACACTTCTGTCTCTGTTTAATCTCAGCCAAGCAAGACTCGGTGCCTGCCAGCTGCTCTGATCAAAGCATCAGGCAAGGAGCACATCCAAGGTGTGGCATACTTAGGATGGGTGATGAGGTTGTGTGCCAAACATGCCTTCCCCCAGAAGCAAGCACTCCTCTGCAAAAGCTTTCAGCTAGGGTTTTCTGCTTGCAGATCATCTCCAAGAGCCACAGAATTGATTTCCCGAGCCTCGTATCAGATTAATCAGCAGGCTCAAAAAGTGCCGGAAGGGCAATAAATGCACCAAGACACACACAACATTTCTGCGTTGCTGATTTCCTCTTGTTTTTCACCCTTAGCTCCATCTTCTCCTGTATTTGGGGCTGCAGCCCACCTCCACCTTCTATATAACATCAGATTTTGGTTGAGGGCTCAGAGCCCTCTGTGCATTGCAGGAAAGAGTTTCCCTTTGACACCTCCTATTTAGGAGTATCCTAAGTGTCCTATAATCCCCTCCCCCAGGTCAGCAAGGATTCAGGCTAAGAGCAAGGGATGAAAGGAGCTGCTGGGTTAGCAAATGGAGGAGATTGAATCATGACCCATCCCTGGCAGCCACGCAGCAGGAAGATGCTGTGGTGGTTCCGCTCAAGTGAGCAGCCAAGCTCCACCACAACCCCCTCCTACAGATACCTGCAGCTATCACAGAGCCTCAGACCTCAGATAAACCAGAAAATTCTCTTTGAGAGCAGAGGAACCAGCATATCCTCTTTGAAGCTGAGGAGGAACCAGAATATTTTGTTATTCCTGAAAGCTCTTGAGCCTGGGGATTTCCTGTGGTGCTGGAAACCTCATGCACTGCAGCAAGCGCTTTGCACACATCCTCGTGCCTGCCACTGGTACAGTAAAAATGCACAGCCAAAAGTGATGCATTAAACCTAGGTGACACTTTTGCAGAGAATAATGCTGGGATGCATATGTACACGTGCTTCTATGAGTGCCTGGGTGCACCCATGTGTATGTGCACAACCCAGGAGCTACAAATATTAGGGATACAACCAGTTTGGGTCTCCTGCACACTCAAAAACCTCACACTCCCGCTGTCCCCAAAAACACCTTCCCGTTCTTTTTGGGGATGCTGCTCATAGCGGGCATCAGGGGTGGTGCACTGGGATGCAGCTGGGGTGGAGTTAATTATCTTCCAGCAGCCCCATGGTGCTGTGCTGATAATGTGTGGATAGTCTGTTTGCACTGTGTCAAGGTCTCCTTTGATTCTCATTTAAACAAGGGGATGCAAGCAGGCTTGAGCTAGCCACAGAAATATCATTCTCAGCTTTTAAACAGAGAGGAGGAGGTTTAGAGGGGCAAAGTTTGCTTGAGAGCTGCCCAAGCACACATCTACCCATGGGAAGCGGTGAGTGGCCTTCGCAACAGTTTTCTTCTGCCTTTTCTTTTTTTTTTTCCTAGTTTCTTTAATTTCTTTCTTCCGTTTCTCCTTTCCTTATGGAGCTATTTTTATCTTGGCCCCGGGTGGGATGCGGTCAATCTGCTGCGGGGGTGGGGGGGGAGTGGAGGAGGAGGAGGAAGGAAGAGAAAGAGGAGGAGTGGGAAGGAGTGGAGGTGGGGGAGGAGGAGAAGAGGAGGAGGAAGAGGAGAAAAGGGGGATGGAGGAGGAGGAGGAGGAGCCGCCTGGGAGGTGGGCAGCAGAGAGCCCCCACTGAGCACCCCAGGACCCCCAGAGCCCAGACCCAGCTCCCTGCAGCCCACACATCCCCTGAAGCTGAAGGTGGGAGCCCAGCAGCACGCATGCTTCCTCCCATAAGGTCTTCTCTCCCAGATGGGGAGGAAGAGGAGGCACTGGCCAGAAGCCCCTCGGGCAGATGGATAGCGGGAGGGGGGGGGGGGGTATGGGGATGATGGAGCCTCAACCCCAAGGCACTGCCCATTGTTGTCACTGCTCCTTGGTGCGGTGGCACCACCCGGGGCTGAAGGGCAGTCTGGATTTGGGAGCAGGAGTCCTAAGGGTGCTCGGGATGACTCACGGAAATCTGACTCCACAATCAGTAAGATTATAAAGTGGGTATATTTATTCAGCGCTGGGTGGCATGGAGGGTAGTCCCACCAAAGTCGTGTGCCCCTAACACGGCAACTTGCTTTGGTTATAAGCAGTAAAGATTTACATATGCATGAGGTTTCCCAGGATGCCTATACATATTCATAACCTGTCCCCGCTTAGTATTAAAATTAGCTCCAAGAAGTCATTTCCATAAACTCCTACCCTCTGCGCTTGCTCGGTGCCTTCTGGTGGTGGGTGCTGAGGGTCGTGAGGATGAAGTAAGATGTCTTCATCAGGGTTGAACTTTTCACCTCATCTTGCACAAGCTCTCTGAGCCCTTGGTGTCACAATCTGGGCCATAAAATTTGTTTCATGTGTATATATATATATATATATATATGTGTATATATATATATATATATATATATATATATATATATATAACCTGCTAAAGCATGACATGGTTCTCGCCTCCTGTCATGGTGGACTAGGAGGTGTGAAGGAGGCCAGGGAACATGTGAGCAGGGTACAGCCACTGTCCAGCTCNTATATGTATATATATATATATATATATATATATATATATATATATAACCTGCTAAAGCATGACATGGTTCTCGCCTCCTGTCATGGTGGACTAGGAGGTGTGAAGGAGGCCAGGGAACATGTGAGCAGGGTACAGCCACTGTCCAGCTCTGGCCACCAGCTGTACCCGGCATGAGGGCCTCCAGTCTTCCCCCTGCAGACACTTGGAACCGGCAGGAGGGCTGGCCACCAGCTGTTTAGATTTGCTTCGTTTTTCTTTGTTTTTCCTTGCTCTGCTTTGCTTTGCTCTTCCTGGCACAGTTTTGCTTTTCCTTCTCTGCTTTCCTTTGCTGTTCTTGCCCCTGCTTTGCTCTTCTTTGCCTCGAATTGCTTTGCTTTGATTTGTTTGCTTTGTCTTTCCTGGCAATGCTTTGCTTTTCCCTGTGCTACTTTCCTTTGCTTTGCCTTGCTCTGCTTTATCTTCCCTGGTCCTGCTTTGTTTTGCTTTTCCTGGCTCTGCTTTGCCTTTCCTGGCCCTGCTTTCCTTGGTTTTCTTGGCTCGGCTTTGCTTTGTTTTCCTTTGCTTTTCCTGTGACACACAGAAACAAATTTTACAACTCGAGGAGAGTTATAAAGCAGGTATGTTTATTGCAGCACTGGGTGCAAGGGGGATCACTCCTCCTAACTTGCACACCAAGGGTTACTACCAGGGTGCTTATATTGATGAGATATATACATATTCATTTCACTTCCTCCCCGCCCCACCCCACCCCACACACACATAAGTCTCTTGTATGTTCATTAGGTATCCGAAGAATCATTAAGATAGGTTCCCACCCCTATTTGCATGCACGCTAGCGTCCTCGGGTGGTCATCCAGCATACTCTGGTGGTCTTTTGATAAAGGCCAGAAGTCTTCCTCAATGCTAAACTTTTGACCCTTCCTGTCATTTACAGACTTCAGCAGTCCAGGTCAGTTCTTGCTGGTTACCTTTAGGGTCATCCTGTCCTTGTGGTCAGTATACAACATACTTCCTGTTTCAATCCTGTCCTTGTGGTTGATTTACAAAATACATCTGTGTTAGTGTGTGGTGGTTTTACTCGGGTGGGCAGCTGAGTTCCACCACAGCCGCTCTCTCACTCCCATTCCTCAAAGAGGAAGGGGGAGAAAATAGGACACAAAGAGCTCAAAGTTTGAGATAAGGATGTTTTAATTAAAAGGAAAAGGGAGAGGTAAACAAAAGGGGAGGGGGGGGGGGGGGGGGGGAAAAAAAAAAAAAAAAAAGCAAAGGCAGCACAGAAGCACAGAGAAAGAAAAGTAATTACTCTCTACTTCCTATCAGTGAGTGACATTCGGCCATGTCCTGGGAAGACGGGCCTCAATATGCATAGCGGTTGTTCGGGAGAACAGACACTTCCACAACAAGAGCCCCCCGTCCCCTTCCCCTTTCCCACTTTTTATTGCTGGGTGTGACATTATATGGCATGGAATACCCTTGTGGTCGGTTTAGGTCAGCTGCCCTGGTGATGTCCTCTGCCCATCATCTTTGAAGTCTCTTTTACTGCACATCTGCAAGGATAGGGCGTCCTGCAACCCCCCTGCTCCAGGTAGAACCCAGCTGTCCAGTGCCCCACATCTCTCCACAGTTCTTCTCGCACTTTTCTCATGTTCCTCATTCCCAGCGTCCATCTACCTGGGGTCCCCTGTACCAGGCATGCCATTCCCACTGTCCACTGTGGCAGTATCCCTGACACCCCCATGCCTGGCAGGTCAGGAGGATGCACCAGAGAGCAGCTTGAGGAGAGGGCCTGGGCCTCCAGTTATTTCAGGGAGCTCTGTGGCAGAAGCTTTTGCCAGGGGGACCCTTCCTCTTCCAGCTCTCTCAGCCTCTCTTCACAGGAGAGATGAGGAGGTTAAAGATTTAAAGGTTGGACTAGATGATCTTTTTCAACCTGAATGATTCTGGGATTCTGTGTTCCAGTCCCAGCATCATCTTTGTCATCCTTCGCTCAACTCTCCAGTAGCTTCATGCCTCTTTTGTACTTGGCTCCCAGAACTGGACCCAGTACTCCAGGTGCAGCCTCACAAGTGCTGAGCAGGAGGGAAGGATCACCTCCCTTGGCCTGCTGGCAATACTTGCCTAGGATGTTGTTAACCTCCTCTGTGGCAAGGGCCCATTTCTGGCTCCTCTTTCACTTGGTTTCCACCAGGACTCCCAGGGCCTTTGCAGAGCTCCTTTCCAGCTGGGTGGCCCCCAGCATGTCCTGGTGCCTGGGGTTGTTCCTCCCAGCACAACCAAGCACAACCTAAGACCTCCCCAGCTAACCCAAGATCTCCCTGTGACCCCCCCCAGCAGCCCATTTTGGAGTATTTGACCCGTGCCAGCACTCCCCACAAGCACACACACAGTGCCCCCCC
>CM030765.1:112248-131970 GCA_018104995.1 Cairina moschata | reverse complement strand
GGGGACTTGCTGTCCAATGGTTTGGTAAGAGCAGTAAATAGCAAGTCCCAGAAGCCGTGACAGAGAGATTTAAATTCCTACTGTAAAACCCAGCATAAAAACCCCACAAAGAGCAAACTCCCGTCCTTGAGCCTTGAAGCCGTGGTTTATCCTGGTGCAGACAAAAGAGAGCTCTGGGTGTCAAGATATTTGCTGGTACGTTTCTTGGGAGATATTGCTGTGAGTCCGGCAAGGAATGATGCATTTGCTCCATCTTCTTTGAGCAGCTTAGCAGATTCCCCACTGCCTTCACCCCCTCTGGGATGCAAAGGGTGTAGGGATGCTGATAGAAGAGTCTGGAAAGGAAAAGGGGAACAGGAAAAGCCAGCTGATGCTCTGTGCTATCTTCTACGCTTGTAGCCGGGCTCATGTTTTGTCAGTGGCCAGCTCACTGCTCCTACCACAAGAGCCCATGGGGACCAGCTGGCCAGCTGCAAGTGAACCTTTGGGAGATGTCATGCAGGAGAGCTAAGAAGTCAGAGCAGTGCTGGGTAAGGAGTCCAGAGTTTTGGTGATGCTCATCCCAAAGCAAGGCAGGCGCCACTTCCAATCTCCACCTGAGTAAGCAACATCCTGCCAAGATTCACAAATGACACATCAAGGCACAGAAAAAAGTCACAATTCCCACACCTCTGCATAAGGAAATGCTCCCAGTTTCACTTTGGCTCACTTGGACAAGGCAGACCCCATTTTGGCTTGTGACCGGCATGCCTTGGAGTTTTCCCACCCTTTGGCTGGAGCATATCACCCTTCCTGGCCTTAGGTTGTGGTGGGTGTTCTGGGACAAATATATCCTGTTCTTGCTTTGTCCCCGGTGTGGGAATTACCCATATTGCTCCCCTTTTCACCTGAAGATGGGGTGCCAAGTGACCACACAAAGGAGAGTGCAGAGCTGGCTGTGGCGAAGCCACTGGAAGCCCTTGGGATGTTGGTAGGTGGATCAGAAGCACATTTCTCCCAGGGATGTGTATGAGGAAAGTCACCCGGGAAAGTGACTCTTCACTCAAAGAGCCCAGGAAAGTCACCTCTGGATAAACCCCTGGATAAACACATCTGCTGTGGGTGAGTGCATGAAGATCCAAAAGAAAACTTGGCTGGAAAGTGTCCTGGTTTCAGTTAGGCCAGAGTTAATTTTCTTCCTAGTAGCTGGTAGAATGCTATGTTTTGGCTTAGGATGAGAAGAGTACTGATAACACCCCGATGTTTTAATTGTTGCAGAGCAGTGCTTACACCAAGCCAGGGACGTGTCAGCTTCTTGCTCTGTCCTGCCAACGGGCAAGAGCTGTGAGGGGACAGACCCAGGACAGGTGACCCAAACTAGCCAAAGGGGTATTCCATACCATCTGAAGTCATGCTAAACAATACATAGGGGTGGCTAGCCGGGGAAGGGTGGCCGGACTGCTCGGGGTTAGGCTGGGCATCGGCCAGCAGGTGGTGAGCAATTGCATTGTGCATCACTTGTTTGTACACATTAGTAGTAGTAGTACTATTATCATCATTGTTGTTATTATTTTTATTGTTATTATTATTTTCCTGTCTTAATAAACTGTCTTTATCACAACTCACGGGTTTTACTTTCCCATTTCTCTCCCCCATCCCAGAGAGGGAAGTGGGAGGGTGAGCAAACGGCTGTGTGGTGTTTAGCTATCGGCCGGGTTAAACCACTACAGAAAGAAAGGAAGAAAGTATGTCTGCAGGGATTATAGGAAGAACTTCAGCTGGAGCTCATGGAACTGACACCAGAAACAAAGCCCCCTTGCACCTTTCCTGTCGTTCCATTTTTCATTTTAAGAAAGCAGGCCCCAATGAAAACACAAGCTCTGGGACAAGTCAGGCTCACACCCTCGTTGCAGGCAGCCTGGCTCCTCTGAGTCGTGTAGGCTGGAGGATGCCAAGTGTCCTGAGGCTGGACCCAGCTGCAGGATGGCCGCGGTGCACCTCCTGCAACCAAGACACTGCCTGGGTGGCTTCCAGCCAGGCTCTCACATGCCTTACAGGGTGCCCCTCTGAGGTCTGCTGGTGGGCAGGGAGCTGTGAGCTGCACCAAAGGCTTTTCCCCCCACTGAGCACCCTGGCACAGCCCAGACTCTCAGGCTCCTCCTCTGTGGGGGCCTTTCCTTTGTCTCTGCCCGGAGCTGCAATCAAAGGCCTGAGCACATCAGTGGCCTGCTGCTAGCGGAGTTAACTCTTTCCTTGCAGAGCAGGGAAGGCTGAACAGAGCACTGAACCCTTTCCTCACACAGTGGCATGCTCTGGGGGAGCCAACAGAGAAGGCCGAGGTCAAACCCTAACCAACCCCTTTGATTTTCTGTGCTGCAGCTTCACAACACATTCTGGTTTGGGGCCAGGAAGCCATGCTGTGTGAAATAAATGACTGAGTCCCAAATAGGATTGCAATTAAAGTTTACAATTTATTAAACGCATAGAGGCAAGCAAACAGCGCTGGGTGCACCGGGAGTCTCAGCTCCACCAAGACGCACCCCTATTGTGTCAGGCGGCTGGTTTTTATGCTCCTAGGCTAATACATATTCATCACTACTTCCAGAAAAGGCAGGGTTATTATAACCAGTTTCCCGGGATCCAAACCCTCCACGGATGCATGTGTATCGGTCTCCGGTGGTCCCTCTGGGGGGTTGCCTGAAGGCTCGTAGTCTTCCTTCCAGACTTTGTCCTTCGGTCGTCCTTCAGCTTCCCCTTTCTCCTTATTTGTGAATCTCTTATCCCGGATCTCAGAGACGTCCGTCTGCAATGGCCCATGCAAAAATCAGCATTTTTTGCAAACTCCTTTGTTCTCTTATCCCCTAGACCTGAGTCTCAAGGTTTACCCTTAAAACCCTCTATTGACACGAATTGCTAGACCGTACCTCTGCAAGATACAAGAACTATATACATTAACCACACTGTTTTTCTTAGACTTGTGTTTATACAGTGGTAAGTAAGACAGAAGGTCACACTTCATCATGCGACCCTAGCATTGTTCCATATTGACACGAATCAGATGAACACATTTCACACTGCATGTAAGGAATGGTCCAGCAATTCGTGTCAATAGAGAATCTGAAGGGTTAACATTGAGGCCAGGTCTAGGGGATAAGAGAACAAAGGGGTTTTCAGAGAACTCCTGACTATTGCACTGGAGGCTGTGCAAGTCTCTGACATCCGGCCCAGCCACTACCAAATACAGAGAGAGAGGAAGCGGAAGGACAAAGCCGGGGAGGAAGACTACGAGCCTTCAGCAATAACGACCTCCAAGGAACCACTGGAGACTGGTATGCAGGTGCCCTTGTGACGGTTTGGCTTCTAGGAACAAACTATAATAACCCTGCCTTTTCTAGAAGTAGTGATGAATATGTATTAGCCTAGCAACATAAAACCGAGCCGCCTGATGTAAGACGTATGCGTGTGGGAGGAGCCCGGACTCCCCAGCACACCCAGCACTGTTTACTTGCCTTTTATTAACCCTATAAATAAATCATATAAAGCTACATAGACTGGGAATTTATAACACTGCACATCAGGAGGAGCCATGGCCAAGGCTGAGCTGCAGTCCAGAGCACATCCTACAGAGCTGATAAGGGGTTAAGAACCTTGGGCTAAGCCTGAACAGAGCCCCAGGGCATGGAAATGCCCCCACAGAGGAGGAGCCTGAGAGTCTGGNACAAATGCCCTGAGTGTGGGAAAGGCTTCATAAGTAGTTGTCTACTCAATTTGCACAAACGGATCCACACAGGAGAGAGACCCTACAAGTGCTCACAGTGTGAGAAGAGCTACAGAAGAAGAGAAGGTCTCATCTACCACCAGCGCTTTCACACAGGAGAGAGACCCTACAAATGCCCTGAGTGTGGGGAGAGCTTCAAAGCGAGTTCTGGACTCAATGCGCACAAATTGATCCACACAGGAGAGAGACCCTACAAGTGCACTGAGTGTGGGACGGGCTTCCAGTCGAGATATAGACTCAAATTGCACAAACGGATCCACACAGGAGAGAGACTCTACAAGTGTCCTGACTGTGCAAAGGCCTTCGAGAGCAGTTCTGAACTTAGATCACACAAGCATGTCCACGAAGGAGAGAAGCTGTAGTAGTGCCCTAAGTGTGGGAGGAGCTTCCGCCAGAGCTCGAACATGGTCACCTAATTCTAGATTCAAACAGAAGAGAACCTTACAAATACCTTGAGCAGAGGAAGAGCCTTGTGGCAAACTCATCTTCAAACCCTCCTGCAGATCAGACTCCCTCCCCCAAAACTTGAAGCCGAGGTTTAGCCCCATGCAGACAGCAGGGAGCACTAGGTGTAAGAAGAAGATGTTTTCCCAGGCTGTGTTCCCTGGGAGATATCACTGAGAGCCCATCAGGGAATGGTGCATATGGCTGAGAGCAGAGAGAGAAACCCTGTCCCTAGTGTGGGCATCTGACAATGGCTGTTGGACAGATCCAATCCCCTCTTCACTTCCTTATTCTGATTATCGCTATGTATAATATTCTCTGGGATTCCTGACTTTCATGTCACCTTTTTTCTAAACTGCAGTGCACTGAGAAGCTCATGTTGGTAAGTGATCTCCCTGTCTCTGTCTCAACCCATGTGCTGTGAGTTTTTTCTTGTCAAGTCCTGTAGTTAAGGAGGAAGCACAAGCCCCAGAACAAGCAAGCAAGGATACCAAGTGCTGGCAGAACAAAAGGTAACATCAGAAGAGCCACTAGAGGAAGATCTTGCCTGCTGGATCCCCTAAAGGAATGTAGGGGCAGGAGATGAAAATTCCTTACCTGGAGGTTTTAGCTTGAGAGAGACAACAGGAGGCAGGCAAATTTTTGTAGCATGCAGGAATTGATACACGCAGAGGTATGGACTCTGGTCATTTGATGTCAGGTGGGGAGAGGAGGAAGGTCTTAGAAATATAGTCCCAGATATAATATTACAGATCTGTTCTACATCATACCTTGAAACAGCTGCTTCCTTGTACCTGATCTGGCCCAGACAAACCTGCTTTGCTGTGCAAGAGATGGAACCAGGACCTGGATCCTGCCTGGGGTAAAGCTTTCCTGGTTCTGAAACACTTTGCGGCTGTTGTCTGTCCTCCTGGTCCTGCTGGCAGGGGGCAGAAGAGCCTCCTTTAGGACTGGGTCAGCCTCACAAAGTATCAGAAAATGTCTAAAAGCAGACAACAAAGAGAAAAGGGGAGGGGAACATAAATAGAAACTAAATAGAAACAATGCTGTGTGATGAGAATAAATCTGTCCCCTCCATTAAAAAGAAAATAAAATATAGAGAAGCAATGCTATGAGTGGTGGCTTGGAGGAATCAAGTGCTGCTGCAAGAACTGTTTTGTGCCCTGCACACCAGGCATCTGACCTTTTTCCTTTAAAAAACAACAACAAAAAACAAACAAGTAAACAAACAAACAAACAAACAAAAACAGAAACAAAAAAACAGAGTCACAGAGTCTAATCCAAGGCTCACAAGAGAACACCGCAGATCCAGAGCCTTCCAATTTCAGGACTTGCATACTCTTTATACAGAGCCTGTATCATTCATTTCTTGGCTGCAGCCAAGAGAGGAACAGTGAGCAATAAGATGCATGCTTTGGGTCCTGACAGCTATCTCCCATACTTGAATAGCATGATGGGTCAGATCCTGCTTTTCCTTTTCCCTTTTGCATGACCTTCCAAGTCTGGTGCTGAACTTTAGATGCTCAGGTGGTGCTAAGCACCATGCCAGTCCTTGTCTCAAAGAGGGGATTCATGTGGAAAAGGAAAAGTCCTGCCTCTTGTCTGCATAAGCAATGAGGAGTACCTACCTCAAGACCACAATAGGCTGCTCCCACCCTCGTTGCAGGCAGCCTGGCTCCTCTGAGTCGTGTAGGCTGGAGGATGCCAAGTGTCCTGAGGCTGGACCCAGCTGCAGGATGGCCGCGGTGCACCTCCTGCAACCAAGACACTGCCTGGGTGGCTTCCAGCCAGGCTCTCACTTGCCTTACAGGGTGCCCCTCTGAGGTCTGCTGGTGGGCAGGGAGCTGTGAGCTGCACCTAAGGCTTTTCCCCCCACTGAGCACCCTGGCAGAGCCCAGGCTCTCAGGCTTCTCCTCTGTGGGGGCATTTCCATGCCCTGGGGCTCTGTTCAGGCCCAGCCCAAGGTACTTAACCCCTCATCAGCTCTGTAGGAGGTGCTCTGGGCTGCAGCTCAGCCTTGGCCATGGCTCCTCCTGATGTGCAGCATGGCTTCCTGGCATGCCCCGGGGACTTGCCTGGTGAGCTGGATCCTGTCTCCCTTGTGCAGGTCTCCCTTGACCTGCTGGAAACGCTCTTCCAAATGCAGTCCAGGATACTGTTGGCCTTCTTGGCCATGAGGGCACATTGCTAGCTCTTGGTCAGCCTGCTGTCCACCAGGACTCCCAGGTCCCTCTCTGCAGAGCTGCTCTCCAGCACATCAGCCCCCAGCCTGTACTGTTGCTTGGGGTTATTCCTCCCTACGTGCAGGACCCTGCACTTGCCTTTGTTGAACTTCAGGAGGTTCCTCCCAGCCCATCAGCCTGTCAAGGTTCCTCTGAAGGGCAGCACAGCCCTCTAGGGTATCAGCCACTACTCCCAGCTTAATGTGGTCAGCAAACTTGCTGAGGGTGCACTCCATTCCATCGTCCAGGTTGTCGATGAATACTTTGAACAAGACTGGATTCAGTACTTACCCTTGGCGGACACTGCTAGGTCTCCAACTGGACTCAGCACCGCTAAGCACAACTCTCTGAGCTCTGCCATTCATCCAATTTTCAATCCACCTCACTGTCCACTCCGTCTAGCCCACACTTCCTGATGATGTTACGGGAGACAGTGTCAAAAGCCTTGCTGAAGTCAAGGCAAGCCACCCATTAGCTGACAGAACACCACAAGTCCTGTTCTGAGATAACTTTCCCTTATCCACCAGGTGGGTGACCTGGACATAGAAGGAGATGAGGCTGGTCAGGCAGGACTTGCCTTTCATGAACCCATTGCAAGACTTACAGGAGCGGTGGACTCCAGAAACTGAGCCCTGCAAATCTCACTGCTGCAGGTGCAGCTTCTTGTCAGGAAGTGCACAACAGTCATCACCACCCACTCAACATGCCACGTTTCACAGGAAGAAGGTGGACGTGCACAGCTCCTTCCCAGCCTTACAACCTGCCATTGGCACAGTGGGTTTTCCTTGCCTCAGTCATGTCCTGTTCTCTGTTGTGCATGGGGTCCCTGTCAGGAGGCTCTGCAGGGGGAAGCATGAAGGGAGCTGAGGGTTCTCAGTGTTGGACGTATGTGAGGGCTAAAAAGCAGGTCTTGGCTGTCAACACTGAGAAAGGCTATTTTCTGTCCCTCAAAGCCCAAGAAAACCCTAATCTTCTGTGTCATCTAGGTGAGGATGAGGGCTGTATGGTCAGGAGAGGTCAGACCTCTGTATGTGGCCGTGCTGGGAAAAAAGACAAGATCCCATACTGCAGAGCCAGTTTGATTTACACCCTCCTCTTCGTGGATTGCCTGACCACCCTCATTGCTCAGACTTCCTCCTTTCATAGTCCCTGCAGCAGGGAGTTTGCAGCATGGATGTGGGCTGCTGTGTGACAATGCAGAGAACAGAGCCAAACACATTTAGGGGTTGCCTTAAGAAGTGACTCTGTTTCTCTTGGGATAAGAACCAAGAGCACCAACAAATGAGTCTGGGTGGAGATGGCAATGAGCTTCTCAGCCTGCAGGCCTCTTTCTAGTGCTGAGGTTTGGCTCCACAACAGCTTGCCTTAAGCCATACAATGTGTCCCAGGTGGCCAAGAAGGCCAAGAGTATCCTGGCTTGTATCAGGAATAGTGTAAGCAGCAGGAACAAGGAGGTGATCGTCCCCCTGTACTCCGCTCTGGTGAGGCCGCACCTCGAGTACGGTGTTGGGTTTTGTGCCCCTCACTACAAGAAGGTCATTGAGGCACTGAAATGCATCCAGAGAAGGGCTACAAAGCTGGTGAAGGGCCTGGAACACAAGTCCTATGAGGAGCATCCGAGATAACTGGAGTTGTTTAATCTGGAGAAAAGGAGGCTCAGGGGAGACCTTATGGCTCTCTACAACTACCTGAAAGGAAGGTTTGGGGAGCTGGCAGTCAGCCTCTTCTCACAGATAGCTAGTGATAGGACTACAGGGAATGGCCTCAAGTTGTGCCAGGGGAGGTTCAGGTTGGAAATTAGAAGAAATTTCTTCTCAGAGAGAGTAGTCAGGCATTGGAATGGGTTGCCCAGGAAGGTGGTGGAGTCACTGTCCCTGGGGGTGTTTAAGGAAAGGTTGGACATGGTGCTTAGGGACATAGTTTAGTGGGTGATATTAGTGGTAGGGGTATGGTTGCATCAGATGATCTTGGAGGTCTTTCCAATGCTTTTATTTCTATGGTACTATGACCGCTTGAGAAAGTTTCTCAGCAGTCAAGACACAGGGCCATAGGGAAGAAGATAAGATTTTCTTTGTACTGGTGGAGTTAGCTAGCCAATTCATCCACCATGGCTTCCTCTGGGTCTTTCCAGGTCATTACTGACAAAGATTTGGCATATAATGATGGTGAGCTCCGTACAAACTTCTGTCACATGGGTTGCATGCATTTGACTTGATCTAGATCTTTGGATATCTGTTCATTGTCTAGGTTACTATAAATCACCTCCATCACAGCTAATTGCCTCAGGTACTGGATACCTCTCTCCATGGTAGTCCACTTGCCTGGCTGACATACATCTTACTTGAAGGGATAGCTTTCCTCCATGCCTGACAGGAGTTGCCTTCAGAGGCTCTTTCTGTCTGTTTTTCCTCCTGTTTTTGTGATGGCCCTGTTTTAGAGCAGTCTGCCCCTTCCACTTATCCCTCCCAGAACCTTTTAGGACAAGCTTCTTCCGTTACTAAATAAACTGACTTCCTCTTCCATTGTTTCATCTTGACTATAGGGGTGACTAATACCATCCATTGGTCTCTTGGTTTTGCTACTCTGTTATCCAGACATCAGATTCAGACTTCCTCCTCCCCCTGAGGGTGCTGAATAGTGTTTGCTATTGTTAGGTAGGCGCAGACCAGCTCCCAGCACAGTCCAGCAAGCTGTAAGTCTCTGGCATTGCTGAGGTCAGGGAATACTTTCTTTTAAACATTCTTTCATTTGGGGGGGATTCCACACTTGTTCACTGGTGAAGCTCAAAACCAACGGAATAGATAGCCATGACAGAAGTTGTGGATGTCCCATCCCTGAAAGTGTTTAAGGCTAGATTGGATAGGGCTTTGAGTAACCTTGTCTAGTGGAAGTTGTCCATGCCAATGGCAGAGGGTTTGGAATTAGATGATCTTTAAGGTCCTTTCCAGCCCAAAAAGCATTCTATGATCCTATGATAGGTACCTGCACATACCCTTCTTGCCACCCACCATCACACTGCCTTGGGGCAGATTCCTGGGTGGTGTTCTTAAATAATTGTTTAACCTTAGGAAATAACAGAAACATATTCTGGAGACTTAGAAATAGGAGTATGTTGGTTATGCAAGGACACTCAAAATATTCAAAAGCTATTGTGATTAGCCCATAGGATAAGGAGGAAGAGGTACCATACCTTATATTCTCCACAGATTGATTCCAGAGGTAAAAAAAAAGTGCAGTTAATATTCTCCAAAAGGTGGTTCCTGAAGTACAGAGTTGATAGTAATGCAGGGCCTGGATACCAGATCAGGCTCAAGACCAGTGCATTAAAGCACAGTGAACTGAATAAATAAATAAACCATCACCACTATAATGACAACAAAAAACAGACAACAACAACAAAACACACGACCTTTAACAGGCTCTCAGATTTGATAAGTAGCTAAAGAGAGAATGTGGCACAGTTCACATCAGACAGGATAAACACAGAACAATATTAAGAGCAAACTGGTCAATATCATGAACAAGAGCTCCTGGTCAAATATGATAATTGTAAATTCCCTCTAAAGTGCTCTGGTCAAATCGATTGTTATCTTCATTCTTTGAGTCACATGTTGGGCACCAAAAAGGACTGTGGCGACAACTCTCTCACTCTTCCTCCTCAAAGGGAGGGCAGAGAGAAAGTATGATGGCAAAAAAAAGTGCTCACAGGTTGAGGATAAGTTAAAGGGAAACGAAAGAGGAAAATAACAACAGAAACAAACAAGCAAAGGCTGCACAGAAGAAAAGAGAGAAAACAATTATTCTCTACTTCCCATCAACGAGCGATGTTCAGCCATGTCTTTGTAAGCAGAGCCTCAATATGCATAGCAGTGTTGTGGAAGTATCATGTTTTCATAACAAGAGTTACCCATCTTCCGTCTCCTTTTCCAGATTTTATTGCTGAGTATGACATCATATGGTATGGAATATCCCTTTGGTCAGTTTAAGTCAGCTGCCCTGGTGATGTCCCCATCCCACCTCTTGCCCAGCCCCAGCCTTCTGGCTCTGGGGGCTGGAGGGAATCTTGATGCTGTACCAGTATTGCTCAGCAATAAACAAAGCATTGGTGTGACACTTCTAGCTACAAGTGCAGAGCACAGCACTGTACAGGCAGCTGGGCCTGTTTAGCCTAGATAAGAGGATATCAATATCCTAATATATCAGTATCTTAAGGGAGGGTGTCAAGATGATGGGGCCAGACTCTTATTCAGCAGCTCCCAGTGATAGGAAGAGAACCAAGAAGCACAAACTGAAACACAAAGTTCCATCTGAATATGAGGAAAAAATTCTTTACTGTGCTGGTGACAAAGCACTGGAACAGGTTGCTGGAGAGATTGTGGAGTTTCCTTCTGTAGAGATATTCAAAACCCCCCTGTATGTGACCCTGCACAGCATATTCTAGGCGACCGTGCTTTAACAAGGGAGTTGGACTGGATGGTCTCCAGAGGTTCCTTCCAACCTCCACCATCCTGTGTTTTTGTGAGGGTGTTTGGGGTCCTGGAGGTCCCAGGCCTGGGACTCCCCTGGCCGCGCCGCCCTTGCCCCATGCCGCTTCCAGCAGGAGAGGAGGAGAGGGGAGCTTGGTGATAAGCCCAGGGACTGGGCTGGGGCCACGAGGCAGGGCAGCAACATGTGTGGGGGTGAGCACACAGGGCAGGCTGGGAATGGGATGCCCCTTGGCCATAGGGTGTCTTGGAGGGCTTGCGGGGACCCTGAGTGCTGGGGAATTGGGGCAGCTCTTGGCTGTCCCCTCCTGCAGCAGCTGGGGGCACCCACAGCTGTAGTTAGACATCCAGGGGCTGGTGGCCTTCGTGTCCTTCCCTTGCAATGGGGTTTGCTCTGCACCCACTGGTAGGGAGCACTGGGGGCTGTGACCAGTCTTTGGGGGGCACAGTGCTCCGTGTGCCTTGAGGGGTGACTGTCCACCAGATCCTTCCATCTCTCTTGCTCCTATATGGCCTGCTTGTGCCCCACTGGCCTGGCCCCACTTTGTCACCTCTGTTAATGCAGGTGTGTTGGGGACAAAGCAGGGAGCAGGGGGTCTCAGCACGGGGGCGGGCATCAGATGAGGGATTCCCAGGGATCCTGCCTGGACACGGCACCTTTCCTGCAAGGGGGGACCAGCGTGAGCTGTGCTTGCTATCCAAGGGGACTCTTTCCCTTTGGCTGGAGCCCTCACCTGTACCTCCACCACCAAGCAGCACCAATGGCAATGGCAACAGCAAGGACCAGCACCACGATAACAATGATGACGGCGGGAGTCACAATGCGGTTTTCTGGTACAGGGAGAGAGTGGACGACAGATGTGAGCACATGGAAGCACCAGAGAGGAAGCCACCCCCACACCCCATTCCTAGCACCTACCCCAGGGGATGAGGAGGCTGCGGGTGCCCAGGCTGCGGTGGCGAACGCGGCAGGCGTAGCTGTGCCCATCATGGGGAGCCACGGTCAGGCCGCTGTAGAGCTGGTAGGTGAGGTCAGCGTTGGGCAGGACAGCGCTGGTGTTCAGGGCCGGGCCCGGTGGCACCTCGTGGCCATCCCGCAGCCAGGCCACGCTGATGGGCCGTGGGTAGAAGCCGGTGATGCGGCAAACCAGCAGGAGCTGAGCTGGGCCAGTTTTGCGGGCAAAGACGGTGGCAGTGGGCGGCTCTGTGGGGTGAGAGTGAGGGCCAAGGGGAGCCCAGCAAGGGCACCAGTTGGCGCCAGCATGGGGGATGCATTGGTGTGGCCGTGCTGGGGCCACAGGGTTCTCACCTTGTCTTTCCAGGTCTGCCTTCCCATACCTGCACAGGGCGCGGAGGTGGCTCGGGCAGGTTTTGTAAAGGAGGTGCTCCACCATTTCTGTGACAGCCATCATCCCATTGAGGGACTGGCCCACCAGCTTGGCCAGCAGGTTCGACTGCTGGACAGCCCAGTACCTTCTCCCCGCCTCATACTCTACCAGGTCTCTGCCGCCCTCCCCAATTTTGGCGAAGGCGCGGCTCGTCCCATTGGGGTGAAGCTCACAGCCTGTATGGAGCTGGAACAGCACAGGGTCTGCAAGGAGCAGAGGTAGCAGAAGGGGGCTGTGAGTATGGGGACAGGGGTGGCCCAATGTGGGGGCAGCTGGGAAGGTGTGGGCAGGGGCACCATTGGCAGTGGGGTTGTGCTTCCAGGACCCTGCGCACCCTATGAGTTGTCAGGGTAGATCAAGCATAAGGGCTGGGCATTTGAGCACCACTGTGCCCCCCAGAGTTCTCCCCCAAGTTTCTACTTCCATGTTGCCCCCAAATGTTCCGTCCATGTTTCTCCTTCCCTCATCAGTGCTGTGCAGGTCCTGCAGCCCTGCCAAGTTTGACAGCAGCTCCCCAGTACGCAGGGCATTTCAGTACACTGCCTCCACACCCACCAAGTAGCTGGAGCCTCCTTTGCCCTTTGGAGGCTGTCACCCCCTGCCAAGACCCTGCCAACCCTGCCCTGGTGGGAAGGGGTGCTGCGTCTGCAGCTCTCCCCATACTCACATTCCGCCTGCACCTGAATGGCCATCTCGTGCAGGAATCGGATCACATTGCGCATGGCAAGCTTGAAGGAGGACACAATCTTCACCAGGTCACCCTCAGCCATGGCCTGGTGGACCCAGGGGTAGCAGATGCGGAGGTTCCAGGTGTCCGGGTCCAGCATGTAGACGAACATGTCTGTCACCACAGCCACCCCGGCCACCTTGGTGGAGTTGGCACTGGGGAGGAGGAAGGTCTGAAGTAGCTGGAAAAGCTTTGATTCTGCTGGGAGAGGAGATGGGGCTTCAAGAGAAGGGGGGGAGGGGAAATGAAGGATGTACTATGCCCCACACCACAGTGACCCCCATGCCCAAGGGACCCCTCTGGTCCCACCTGGTTCCCTGCTGTCATGGGAGGGTGTCCTGGTGCTGTTGCAAAACGCTCCAGGTGACAGCAGCACCCAAAGCAACTTCTCATCGGGGCAGCTCCCCCGCAAACAGGCAACTGCTGGAAGGGGCCCACAGTACCACAAGGGGCCCAGACCCTCCCCTGGTGCCTGCAGAACAATGCCTTCGGGGGCACCCTGGCACCCTAAGCCTGCCTGCCTGGAGATCCCCCAGCCCCATGGCTGCTCAGGCACATAAGCCCCTACACCAGTGCTGGGCAGGACAGTGAGCCCTGACCTGGAGGCACCTCTAGGTGCTGTGGGGTGGGGGGACAACCCCTTGGTGCTGCCGACTGTCCTCCCCATGTAGGGGAAGGTCTTAGCCATGCCCCCCTTGCCAGGACTACCAGTGGAGTCCTGTAGCGGAGGGAGGGGTTGGTGGGGTTGGTGGGGGTGTCCCAGAGCTCCCACTTACCTTCTGTTTCTGCCCATGTCCTGTGGAAGAGAAGCAGGAGGAGGAAGAGGAGGCGATGCGGCCGCATGGTGGTCGGGGTGAGGCTGAAGCAGTTCGGGCGGCGGGAGGAGGAAGCACCTATGGGGTCCTAGCAGCAGCGCTCCACCAATGGGGCTGGGGTAGGGGTTTTAGGGAGGGCCTGGGCTGGAGGTCGGGGAGTACAGGATGGAGCGGAGCTGAAACGCCTCCGTTTTGGGTTCCCCCTGCTCCATCTGTACCCCCGGTGGAGGGGGACAGTCCTGTGCCACCTGCTTCACCCTGGGAATGGGGCTGCCTGGGGAGGGGGCAATGAGCAACCACAGCCTCACACACCCACACACCCCAACCGGTGGCAGAGGGTCCCCACTCGGGTCAGGGCACCCATGCCAAAACTGGGGTGCTGCAGCACCCGTTGGGTGCTGGGCATGGGGACAATGCAGTGAGAAGGGACAGCCTCACCCCCAGCCCACCTCCCCCACTGCTCAACCACAGGCACGTTCCCCCTGTTAGCAGTTTCTCTTCCCCTTTCCCGGGCCCCCATGCTGGGGGCAAAAGCAGAACTGAAACACAGGCAAGGAGAAGCTTGTCCTGCTCCAGCTGAGGGTGGGTGGTCCCAGTGCTGTCACCTCCCAAGGCTCCTTGGTGCCCTGGGGGAACCACCTGGATCCCTACGGGACTGCTGGGCTCCTGTGAACAGCTCTAGTGTGGCACCAGTGCCCCCAGGAAGCTCGGCCTGCAGGCAGGGCACCCCATCACCCTCCAGGCACAACTGGGGCTGGTAGTCCCTGCTTGGATGTCCCCTGCTGTGCTGGTGGCAGAGGGACAGCCCATCCAGGGCTGCTGCGGGCTGAGTCCTGGCACCCTGTGACACTGAGTAAGGCCCAGGATGGGGGGATGCTGCAGTGGCCCCCTTGGGGGCCAGTCTCCTTGGGGCCTCAGACCCTCAGCTCAGGTGACCAGCAGTCCCCACAGGACTTGGCGACCGTTCCTCTTTGCATTGCCCTCCACTGAGCGCTGCTGCCCAAAGTCCCCTCAGTGCTTAGCTCAGGGGATCAGGGACCCTTGGCACAAGGCCAAGCTTTGCCTCCCTCATTGTCTTGGGGTGCAAGTGCAGCCCTAGGAGAACCCACCCAGCCCCCTAGACCTTGCGGCCCTGGGTGTCCCAGCCCAGCTCTTGACAGAGGGCACCTTAGGGCCCACCCCAAAACCTCAACGCCAGCTCCATTGGCTGTCAGGGCACTCAGTGCCACCACTGATATCAGAGTCACCCTGGGGAGAAGTAAGCAGGCCACACAGCTCCATCTTCCAACTTCTGTGTTCGCCTGTGGCCTTGCTGTGGATACCATGCAGCCCTGTTGCCTTGTCCTCTTCTCCTTCTTCTTCTTCTTTCCTGGGACGTGGGCAGAGCTGGAGGGTAAGTAGAAGCTCACCCCAATCTGCTCCCCTTCCTCTACTTTCCCCCCTGCTCCACATGTCCTCCTTCACAGGGCCAGGGTCAAGCTGGGGGGCCAGAGCTGGGGCTGCTGAAGTGGTGGTGGGGGTGCAGGGGACCCCAAGAAGCTGTCAGGGCATGACAAAAGTGGCATCACTTTCCCCAGCTCTCTCCCCCCCCTCCAGCAGGCTCTCACATGCTCCAGCTACGCCATTTTGTCACCTTCCAAAATGCCACGTCTATGGAAGTTGGGGGGGCTTGGACTCGTGGGGGACATCAAAATTGGTTCGCTGGACAGACGCACCGGGGACATCCATTACCACCAGCCCTGGCTGCGTCCAGCCCTGCCCAAAGGTGACTGGGATGTCATTGAGAGCTCTATCAAGTCATACCTGCGGGATTTCAACAGCCTGGTGCAGAAGATCACCAAGCACATCAGGGTGTCCTGTACGTGCCCACAGTCCCCCCTCCATTTCCAAGTGACCCCTCGGGCATGAGCTAAGGCTGGTGGGCAGCTCCACAGGCCAGGCTTCTGCAGAGCCATTTCGGATGGGGACGCAACTCAAGCGGACCTCCTAAGGCTCCTGAGGGGACGCAATGCTGAACACCCCACATATCCCCTCCACCCTCCACATCCTGTCTCCCCCCAGACCCTTTCGTGGTCCAGTCGTCCATAATCTGCAAGCTCCAGCCCAACGGGACTACCAGGACATTCCTTGCCATTGGGTACGAGGGTGAAGACTTGATCCAGTTCCACATGAACAAGGGAACTTGGGGTCGGGTGCCAGACAATGAGATGTCAGCAACCGCTGAGCATTTGTTGAACAATGCCACCACCCTCAATGAGCTGATACAAGTGCTCCTCAATGTCACCTGTGTTGACATTTTGGAAAGGTTCATTGAGTACGGGAGGGCATCTCTAGAGAGACATGGTAAGACCCTCCTCAACCCTGGCACAGCCACCTGGAAGTCCTCCCTCTGACAACAGGGAGCCAAGCAATATTCCTGCTGGGCTCCCCTTGGCTCTCACTCTCACCCCACAGAGCTGCCCACTGCCACCGTCTTTGCCCGCAAAGCTGGCCCTGCTCAACTCCTGCTGGTTTGCCGCATCACCGGCTTCTACCCACGGCCCATCAGCGTGGCCTGGCTGCGGGATGGCCACGAGGTGCCACCGGGCCCGGCCCTGAACACCAGCGCTGTCCTGCCCAACGCTGACCTCACCTACCAGGTCTACAGCGGCCTGACCGTGGCTCCCCATGATGGGCACAGCTACGCCTGCCGCGTTCGCCACCGCAGCCTGGGCACCCGCAGCCTCCTCATCCCCTGGGGTAGGTGCCTCTGAGATGGGGATTCTGAGCTGTGCTGATGGAGCAGAATAGGAAAGCTGATGGTCTTGTGTTCCTCAGGGAAATCAAATGCTGGGCTGATTGCAGGGCTTGTGGTTGCTCTGCTGGCAGCTGTGGTAGTGATTGGTGCGTTTTGGGTGTGGAGACACAGGTAAGGCCCCTTCTGCCCTGCTGTGTACCTGGGAAATCCCTGCTGGGGAGCTCCCCACAGCCATTCCACCATCCTCTCCTGTATTAGGAAGCGCCATTAAATGGAAGAATGAGGCCCAGCAGCTTTCTCCTGAGCACAGCAGCCCTGTCTGCTTCAAACCCTCACCTTGGGCACAACCTCCACCTCCCTGTGCTGTGACAAAGCTCCAGGCACCACCAGGAGCAAGATCATCTCAGCAGGGAGCCACAGCTGGGAAAGATGTGGTACTCAAGCCCTGCTGTTATTTGCATAATAGACGAGGATGCAAGTCCTCACCTGTTACACGTAATCACTTTGTGCCTCATGGCACTACCTACGCACCTGCTGAGGCTTCTTAAGGCAGCAGTCCCCTGTAGCAATTTATTTCAGGTCCAGCATGATAACAGTGCTGTCAGCAGGCAGTATGCTGCACCCCTTCCATTGTCACTTTCTAGATATTTCTCTTAAAAGCTGCTTTTATTAACCATGTTCCAGAAATAGCTGTGCTTAACCTGACCTGTTACACACGGGGTAAGTGCACACAAGTTGTGTTTATGGCACCAAGTAGCACTGCACTCTGAGGTGATCTGAGGGAGCTGCAGGCACGGATAAAATGAAAATAAACCACTGATGTTTTTGCTAAGATCACGTGCCTTTTATAAAGGTTTCTGTGGGCCCGGGGAGGGTTTGTCCAGCTTGAGTACAGCACTGCTGAAATTATCAGCACTAAATTCAGGGCTTCAGGCTAGTTAAGAGAAGCAGTAGAAAAAGGGAGCCGAGCTCTGGCCGGCCATTGCGGGGCCATGGATTCGGGGGCGGGGGGGGGAGGCCGGGCCCTGGGCTGGCCTCCCCGTGGGGCTGGGAGGCTGTAGCACCGGGCACCCAGGGCCCTGACCACTGAGAGACCTGGTGGGAAGGGGCACCTGGAGGAAGAGTGGGGACTGTGGCCCCTGTGGGGACCGCAGGACCCAGAGGGGCCTGCGGGGAGCAGTGGGGAGTGGAGGGCAATGCGAAGAGGAACGGTCACGGAGGAGGTCCTGTGGGGACTGCCGGTCACCTGAGGGGACTTCAAGAACCAGCAGGGACCTGAGATGAGGTTTTGAGGCCCTGAGGAGACTGAGGGGATCGGTGTCCACTTGAAGGGGGGCTTTGTAGACCAGCCATTACATGAGGGGAGTGCAGGGACCACTGTCCCCCTGCTCCCTCCCTCACCAGCTGCACCATGGCCGCCCTTTGGCATCCCAGCAGCTGCTCTCTCTCCTCCCTGCCAGGCACTGGTGGCCCTGTCAGGAGGGACGGGGACACTGCAGGAATGGCCATCCCCTGGGGAACACTGCAGTGAGTGAGCCCTGGAGGAAGCGGGAGCTTTGGAGCCATGTCTGAGCCCACAGGGCCACCACAGCATCCCCCTTCCCTGGCCTGACTCAGTGTCACAGGGTGCCAGGGCTCAGCCCGCAGCAGCCCTGGATGGGCTGTCCCTCTGCCACCAGCACAGCAGGGGACATCCAAGCAGGGACTACCAGCCCCAGTTGTGCCTGGAGGGCGATGGGAGCTGTGGGGACCAAGGGTTACCTGAGCCTAGAGCAGGGATCCCCTGCCCTGGGGGTGTTTGGAACCATACCAGGTCCCTGTCCTAACATGTGGGGTCAAGGGGCAGCATGGCCAGGGCCCTGTGGTGCTGAGGGGTGTGGGGTAGTTTCCAGAGCCTCCCAGTATGGGTGGGTCTCCCCAGTCAAACCTTCCCGTCACTCACAGGGGCAATGTGTCCCGTCCATGCAGCAGGGTGCTGGGATCTGCTCTGCGCTGCCGTGTTGGGTGTCACTGGGGAGGAACGAGCGGGATGGGGGGTACTGAGGCATAGAGGCGAGAATTGTGGTGTGGTCCTGCGGGTACCATAGGGCTGGGGTCACTCCATGACCCCCAAGTGTCTCCGCCAGCCACCTGCCCTCAGGCTGTTGGTGGAAGCCGAGGAAATTCCTCAGAAAGAGCAGTGGGGCTGGGCCAGAGCAGTCTTGCCCCACAGCCTCCTATGCATTCCATGCCCCCCTACACTGTGCTCACCAGCTCCACACAAGTCCCATTGCCCCCAGCTCTTCACATGCCCATGTGCACCCAGCCCCAAATGTGTTAAGACCCCCTCAGCCTCTCTTTCTCCCCCCCAGCCCCATATATGCCCATGCCCTACAACTTCTCTCATGTCCTCCAGCCCCACACAAGCCCCATGCGTCCTCCCAAGCCCCATGTGCCCCATGCCAGCTCCTAGCCCCGTCTTAGCCCCCCTGCCCTCCCCACATCCTATACTCACCAGCCCTGCACGTGAACCCCAGCACCTCACATGTCCTATGCCCCCCCTTACCCCCCCAGCCCCACACGTGACCCTCAGCCCCGCCGGGTTGGGCCCGCCCGGCCGGAGGCGAAGAGCAAAACACGATTTCACGCCAGCAAACCCGGGTGTCCAGCCCCCCCGGCTCTGCCCCACACCCCCAGGCCCTAGGGACCCAGACATCCAGCCTCCCCCCACCCCGCTCTGCCCCACAACTCCAGCCTTGGGGGACGCAGGCATGCAAAGAACCCTGCCCTGCACCTCACACCCCACTGTCCCCCAGGGACCCAGGCGCCTGGGTGTCTCCAACCCCCACACAGTGGACCCAAGCCGAGCCTACTCCCCCTGCCCTGTGTCCCGCAGCAACAACAACAACAGCAGTGTGGGGGGGGGAACATGGAGAGGGGGGAGCCCAGGGCCAAGCTGAGTCATGGCCCCACCCGGCCCCGTCTGTGGCGCAGCCCCACGGCATGGTCCCACAGCACAGTCCCACAGCCCTACACCCCCCCCCGCCTCCCCAGAATAGCCCCATAGCACAGCCCTGCAGCTTGGTCCTACAGCCCCAAGCCTCGGCCCCATAGCAAAGCTCTGCAGTCCCACAGCACTGCAGCACAGCCCCATGGCCCAGCTCTCCCC
>CM030765.1:77997-100305 GCA_018104995.1 Cairina moschata | reverse complement strand
CCCCGCGCCAGGTACCACAGCAGCAGGCTCAGCGCCTCGCTCAGGGCCTCACGGGTGGCCTCCACGTCCCCCGTCACCCGTGCTGCCACATCCCCTGCAGGGGGACAAGGCGGAGGACGACAGCGGGGTTGAGCGTCCCCGTGCCTGTCCCCACCCCGCCGCCGGGCCCGACCCTAAATCCCGTGCTCACCGGCCCCCTCGTCCCGCAGCTCAGCGATGTCCCCGCGGAGGACGGCGGCGAAGAGGCGGCGCTGCAGGTGGCCGTGCACGCGGCTCAGCGTCCCCACGAAGGCGATGTCGCAGGCCAGCTCGGTGACGGCGCTGTGGTGGGAAGGGCACAAGGAGGGTGTGTGTGTGTGTGTGTGCATCAGGGAGACCCCCCCCGTGCTGCTCCCCGACCAGCATGTCCCCCTCCCCAAAATACCTGCTCAGCCCCAGCAGCACCATGGGCCAGATGGCTGCCAGCTCGTCCTCGCGGGCCACCCAGTCGCTGGCGCGCCCCGTGTAGTAGGGGATGGCCATCTCCCCTGTCACCAAACCACGGTCAGGTTGATGGCCCCCCCCCCGGGGTGGTGGGGATGGTAGGGGGGGGTCCAATGATGCCCCCCACATTTTGTGCAGCCCCCCCTCCCCAAGCTTAGTGTTGCTCCCCATTGGGGTGCCGTCCCCCTGGTTTGAACCTGACCCCCTAAATTTCATGCAGCCTCCCCCCAAAGCTCAATGTTGCTCCCCATTGGGTTGCTCTTTCCCCCCCATTCTGTGGCTGCCCCCCCCCCCCGATTTTGTGCAGCCCCCCACCAAAGCTCAACGCTGCTCCCCATTGGGGTGCTGCCCCCCCCTGGTTTGTGGCTGACCCCCCAACATTTCATGCAACCCCCTACATTTCATGAAGCTCCCCCCAAAGCTCAATGCTGTTCCCCATTGGGGTACAGCCCCCAAGATTTTATGCAGCCCCCCCCCAAGCTCAATGCAATGCCCCATTGGGGTACAACTCCAATGCAGCCCCCTCCAAATATCAATGCTGTTCTGATAGGTGTGCTGCCCCTCCCCCGATTTATGGCTGGCCCCCCACATTTCATGCAGCCCCCCCCAAAGTGGGTGTGCTGTCCCCCTCCCATACCGAGCGACGAGGCCCCCATCAGCGCCGCCACCACCGCGCAGCGCCAGCGCTCGGGGCGCAGCGACTCCAGGAGGCGGCGGCCGGCGCCCATCGTCCCCGGTCAGTGCCCGCGACCCTCCCGGTCCCGCTCCGGTCCCGGCGCCGGTCCCGGTCCCGTTTCTCGGAAAATGAAACCCAGCGCCGGGACGGGATGGGCGCCGGCGCCTCCTGCCATTGGCTGAGGCTGGAGGCGCGTCACCAGTTGTCGGGCAGATCGGGCCGGAGCAGCTTGCGGAGGGGCGTGGCGAGGGGCGTGGCGAGGGGCGGAGGGGGCGTGGCGAAGGGGAGAAAGGGGCGTGGTGAGGCGGGAGTGGGGCGTGGCCGGGGGAGAAGGGCGGGGGCTGCAGGGCTGCGAAAACGAAAGTGAAAGGTGGCGGGGCCAGAGCATAGCGGGAGCGGCCAGGGCCGGGTGGGTCTGGGGGCCCCGGGGGGAGGCAGAGCAGGCTGGGGGGAGCCAGGGGGGGCGGCTGGACTCAGCCGGGCCAAACCGGAGCCGAGCAGGTCTGGGGAGCACGGGGCTGGTGAGGGGGGGCTGGACTGGGAGGACTGGGAGAGCTGGTGTGTCCCCAGTGTGCTGGGGGTGGGTCTCAAAAAGGTGAAGGGGGCTGTGCTGGGGGTTACAGGTGTGTTCCTGAGAGGTTTGGGGATCCAAGACGAGACGAGGGGGCCATACTGGGCATACTGGGTTGTGTTCTAGGGTGCTGAGAAGGGTCTTGGGGGTCCTGGTCAGGACTGGGGGATTTACTGGGAGCACTGGTGTCCCAGGGAGCTCAGCAGGGTCTCAGGGATAAGCCAGGAGCACTGGTGTGAGCCCCAGGGTGCTAGACAGGGTCGAGGGGAGCTGAGGAGTCTGCACTGGGAGCACTGGTGTTCCCTGGGGAGTGCCTCAGGGAGCCCAGCAGGGTCCACGTGACCAGCAGAGGGTCTGGGATTGCTGGGTAGGGCTTTGAATGCTCCTCAGAGCCCCCAAGCCATGGAGTTGCTGCCCACCTTGCGCCTGGCCTGTGTCCTGCTCCTGGCTGACCTGGTCGTGCTGGCAGCACTGGCCCGGTTGGCCCCGGCACTGGCCCAGCTGGGTCTAGTGGCCACATGGCTGGAGGCTGGGCTGCGGCTACCAGTGCTGGTGGGAGCTGGGATGCTGTTGGCCCCCGGAGGACCCCGGGGAGCCGCAGCCCTGGTGAGCCTGGCCCCTGCCACCTTCCTTACCCTGCGGGGCTGCCTGGAGCTGCCTGGGGCTCCACCAGTGCTGCTGGCCATGGCCACACCGTCCTGGCTGGCATTGGCCTATGGGGCAGTCTTGCTGGCCCTGCTCACCTGGACCTTCCTGGCACCTGGGGTGGCCCTGGGGACCAAGGAGGTCAAGTACCAGGCGGCCCTGCGCCGGCAGCTGGCCCTGGCCTGGCCTGAGTGGCCCTTCCTCAGTGGAGCCTTCTTCTTCCTCGTGCTGGCTGCATTGGGTGAGACCTCCGTGCCCTACTGCACTGGGAAGGCCTTGGACGTCCTCCGTCATGGGGACGGCCCCACTGCCTTTGCCACTGCCATCGGCTTTGTGTGCCTCGCCTCCGCCAGCAGGTAGGGACCCCCAGTTCCTCTCCCAGACCCTGTCCACACCTGGGACGGTGCCTGATGGGTTTCAGGGTATCTCTGTCCCCCCATTCTGCCCAGTTCGCTGTTTGCTGGCTGCCGTGGGGGCCTCTTCAGCTTCATCATGGCTCGCCTCACACTGCGCACCCGCGACCGGCTCTTCTCTGGCCTGGTGCACCAGGATCTGGCCTTCTTCCAGCAGACCACAGCAGGTACAAAAAGGGGGGTTCCCTGTCTCTTTCCCCATGGTATGTCCCCCACTGACCTTGTTCAACCCTTACAGCTGATCTGGCCTCCCGGCTGGCCACTGATGTGCCACTGGCGAGCAGGGTGGTGCCAGGCAGTGCCAACATCGCCCTGAGGAACCTGGGGAAGGTTCTGGGGCTCAGTGCCTTCATGCTGGCGCTCTCACCACGCCTGACCCTGCTGGCGCTGCTTGAGGTGCCCCTTGCCATTGTTGCGCGCAAGATCTACAATGCCCGATACCAGGTGATGGTGGACATAGGACGGGAGGAACAGGAGAGCAGGGATGGTGATGGCTGGCTGGATGGGGACAGCAGGAAGAGGGTGGCAGGTTGGGGACAGCAAGAAATGGGGATGGTGGAGATGGGATGTGAGGTAGAGAGAGCTGGGCAACGATGGTGAGATGGAGATGGCTGGGACAGGACAGCAGGGTGAGGATTACAGGGATGGAACAGGAGGTTTGGGGCTGGGAATGACAGGCTCAGGAATGTAGGGATGATTGACTGCAGGGATGGTGATCGTGGGGAGGGGATAACAGGCAAGAGGAGAGCAGGAATGGAGATGGGATGGGATGGTGAGGACTCAGCTGTGCCATCGCATGGGTGCTGATGCCCACTGGCACTACCCAGATGCTGCAGCAGGCCGTGCTGGATGCAACAGCTGGCACTAGGATGGTGGTGCAGGAGGCCATCTCCTCCATCGAGACAGTGCGGGCCTTTGCTGGGGAGGAGGAGGAAGAGCGCCGGTACGGCCAGGCACTGACCAAGATGCTGGGGCTGCGGGACCAGCGGGACATGGAGAAGGCAATCTTCCTTCTCATCCGGCGGGTGAGGCTGACATGGGGGGACCCAGGTGCCTATTGGCACAAGGACATCCCCACTCACCCCTGTCCCTGCAGGCACTGCAACTGGCCGTGCAGGCGCTGGTGTTGTACTGCGGTCACCAGCAGCTCCGTGAGGGGACCCTCACTGCTGGCGGCCTCATCGCCTTCATCCTCTACCAGAATAATGCCGGCAGCAGTGTGCAGGTAAGGCCGGGCAGTGCATCCCCCATAGGCACATCCCCACGTCTGTCCCTGCCATGAGCACATCGCTGTGTCCCCATCCTTGGTGCCAGTAGCTCTGCCCCACACAGGCGCTGGCGTACGCCTATGGTGACCTGCTGAGCAATGTGGCAGCTGCCCACAAGATCTTCGACTACCTGGACCGTGAGCCGGCTGTGGGCACTGGGGGCACCTCGGAGCCTGCCACACTGCAAGGCCACGTCACCTTCCAGCACGTCTCCTTTGCCTACCCTACGCGCCCCGAGCACCTTGTCCTGCAGGATGTCTCCTTCGAGCTGCGCCCCGGTGAGGTGACAGCACTGGCAGGGCTGAACGGCAGTGGGAAGAGCACCTGTGCCGGGCTATTGCAGCGCTTCTACGAGCCCACGGCTGGGGAGGTGCTGCTGGATGGGGTGCCACTGCGTGACTACAAGCACCGGTACCTACACCGCCAGGTGAGTGTGGCTGCAGGAGGGTGTGCAGCACAAATGTGCTGAGCAGTGCCCGGACTCAGCCTCTGCCTCGGGGCAGGTGGCACTGGTGGGGCAGGAGCCCGTGCTCTTCTCTGGCTCCATCCGGGACAACATTGCCTATGGGCTGGAGGACTGCAGGGAGGAGGAGATCATAGCAGCTGCAGAGGCTGCTGGTGCCTTGGACTTTATCTCTGCACTGGACCAAGGCTTTGACACTGGTGAGTACTGGGGAGCAGGGGGAACTGGGTGTCTGTCCCAGTCACCTCCCTCTCCCCATCCTGCAGATGTAGGGGAGAGAGGAGATCAGCTCTCAGCTGGGCAGAAGCAGCGTGTAGCCATTGCCCGGGCCTTGGTGCGATGCCCCACTGTCCTCATCCTCGACGAGGCCACCAGTGCTCTGGATGGGGATGGGGATGTGGCGGTGAGTGGTGGACTGTGCCTGGGAGAAGGGGTCCAGCTCCGTGCCGGAGGCTGATGGGCACCGGCATCTCCTGCAGCTGCAGCAGTGGGTGCACAGTGGGGGGGACCGGACGGTGCTGCTCATCACCCACCACCCGCGGATGCTGGAAAAGGCCGACCGCGTCGTGGTGCTGGAGCATGGCACCGTGGCTGAGATGGGGACGCCTGCTGAGCTCGCGGCCTGTGGTGGGCCCTACAGCCGCCTGCTGCAGCGCTAACAACCCACGGGGCAGCTGAAAACCCCCAGGGATAGGCCACAGGGAGCAGCAACCAGCTCCTGTCCTGGCTGCAGGATGGGAGGTGGGGGCTGCTCCTGTTGGTGCCAGGATTTGTATGGAATAAAGTGGAAACACTCCAGAGAGGAGTGAGCTGGGTTGTGGCTGGGTGTGGAGAGCTGTGCTCTAAGTGAGGCCTCGCCTCGAGCACTGCGTGCAGCTGTGGGCAGCGCAGCAGATGAAGGGCGTGAAACTGTGCGAGAGCCTCCAAGGGAGGACTACAAGGACGATGAAGGCTCTGCAGGGCAAGGCATGTGAGGAGTGGCTGAAGGCGCTTGGCTTGTTGAGCCCAGAGCAGAGGAGATGCAGAGGAGGCCTCGCGGCGGACCATGGCTTCCTGATGAGGGGATCGGAGGGACAGGCGCCGGTCTCTGCTCTCTGGGCCTGAGGGAATGGCACGGAGCTGCCATAGGGGAGGCTCAGGCCAGCTGTTCAGAAAAGGTTCTTGCCCAAGAGGGTGGTCAGGCACCCACAGAGGGCTTCTGGGCCCAGTGCTGGACTCCCTGGTCCAAGAGAGACCTGACCACACTGGGGAGAGTCAAGGAAGGCCCTGAAGATGCTGCAGGGACTGGAGCATCTCCCCTGGGAGGAGAGGCTGAGGGAGCTGGGCCTGCTCAGCCTGGAGCAGAGGAGGCTCAGGGGAGTCCATAAGGGCCGTGGAGTCTCCAGTAGAGGAGATACTGAGAAGTGCGCTGGACTTGTCCACGGCAACAGCCTTTCGGTGGTGCTGAACAGTGGTTTGGGGCAAGCGGACCTCAAGAGGTCCCATCCAACCCCAACCCCTCTGGGATTCTTGTGACAAGTCCTGTCAAACAATAAATTCGCCCAGACAGAAGAGGCCCTTCACGTACTGACGCATAGGCTCAGTGTGCTGAGCTCTTTTTGCATTCAGCTCCCAGCCTCTATCGATGCCTCCCTAACTTCCCCATGCAGCTTCTCTGGGCAATCCTGACCCACCTGGCTGGAATAGGAGCACCTTGCCCACCCTCTCCAACCCACCACTCCAGGTCAGACACCAGGCACAGTTTGTGGCAAATCAGAAAATCATTAGGCTGTTTATTTTGGTTGAAGGCATGCAGATTCAATTATGCTGTGGCATTGCTCTTGTGGTAGCAGATAGGAGATGAGAGAGGTTGAGGGAACAGGGCCACATCCAGATGCAGTGCAGAGTTCACAGGGGGCCTTCTGGTCCCTCATGGGCTGAAGCAGAGCGGTTAGACACTGGGGTTGCTCCCTGCAGGGACAAAAAGAGACAGCGTCATATGGGGCCACATCTTCATCACAAACATTCTACTCCGAGAGTTTCCCCAGGGAAGCCACGGAGCAGTTGGGCACAGCAACAACCTGACTGCAGGTACCAGAGGGGGACATGACAAGCTGGGACCCCAAAACCTCCCTGGGGCTCTGCCTGAAGCCCCAGCCTCATACCTGTGTTCGAGCTGTTGGATCCCCCTTCGCTGCCTGCAAAAGAGAAGCGGCCGTGAGCCCGAGCCCAGGAGCAGGCACAGGAAGGGCAGCAGCACAACGATCAGAACACAGCACCGCTATGCTGGGAGCCCCAAGAAAAACCAGGAGACCCAAGGCTGCCCCAGTGATGGGCAGACACTGGGGACATCGTTGCCACTGTCACTCACCNAAGCCTGCACAAACACTTTTGAATAAGCAAGGTTAGTGGAAGTTTCTACTGCAAAGACACTACTTTAATTCTCACAGTGAGCAGCGACAGGACCTGAGGAGATGGCTTGAAGCTGCAACCGGGATGGTTCAGGCTTGATATCACAAAGAGGTTCTTCACTGACAGGGTGGTCAGGCACTGGAACAAGCTCCACAGGGGATATATTACAGCATCATGCCTACCAGAGTTCAAGCTAACACTCTCATTAGCAGGGTCTGATTTTTTGGGTGGTCCTTTGAAGACCCAGGATTTGGACCCAGTGATCCTTGTGGCTCCCATCCAACCCCGGCCCCTCTGTGATTCTCTTTCTCCTGACCAGTCCTGGCAAACAAATTCACCCAGACAGAAGAGGCCCCTCACGTACTGACGTGTAGGCTCCCTGTGCTGAGCTTTTTCTGCATGCAGCTCCCAGCCTCCATCAATGCCTCCCCAACTTCCCCATGCAGCTTTTCTGGGCAACCCCGACCCACCAGGCTGGGATAGGAGCACCTTGCGCACCCTCTCCCACCCGCAACTCCAGGTGAGACACCAGGCACACTTTGTGCCAAATAAGCAAGTTCATTGGGCTATTTCTTTTGTTTGAAGGTGTGCATAGGCAATTATGCTGTGGCAATGCTCTTGTGGTAGCTGATAGGAGATGTGAGATGTTGGGGGAATGAGGATCCAGCTGCAGCACAGAGTGCACAGGGGGCCTTCTGGTCCCTCATGGGCTGAAGCAGAGCGATTAGACACTGGGGTTGCTCCCTGCAGGGACAAAAAGAGACAGCGTCATGTGTGGCCACATCTTCATCATAAACCTACTACTCTGAGAGTTTCCTCAGAGAAGCCACGGATCTTTTGGGCACAGCAACAACCTGATTGCAGATACCACAGGGAGACATGAGAAGCTGGGACCCCAAAACCTCCCTCGGGCTCTTGCCTGAACCCCCAACCTCATACCTGCGCTTGAGCTGCTGGATCCCCCTTCGCTGCCTGCAAAAGAGAAGTGGCCATGAGCCCCAGCCCAGGAGCAGGCACAGGAAGGGCAGCAGCACCACAAGTGGAACACGGCACTGCTGTGCTGAGAGCCCCAAGAAAAACCAGAGCCCCAAGACTGCCCCAGTGATGGGCAGAAGCTGGGGACATCGCTGCCACATTAACTCACCTGGTGCCACGTTGTAGCCCTTCCCCTTCTTCCCTGCAGATAAAACAAAGCATCAGCACCAGCCACATGTCACAACCAGGCTGGGGGCCTNAAGCCTGCACAAACACTTTTGAATAAGCAAGGTTAGTGGAAGTTTCTACTGCAAAGACACTACTTTAATTCTCACAGTGAGCAGCGACAGGACCTGAGGAGATGGCTTGAAGCTGCAACCGGGATGGTTCAGGCTTGATATCACAAAAAGGTTCTTCACTGACAGGGTGGTCAGGCACTGGAACAAGCTCCACAGGGGATATATTACAGCATCGTGCCTACCAGAGTTCAAGCTAACACTCTCATACACAGGGTATGATTTTTTGGGTGGTCCTTTGAAGACCCAGGATTTGGACCCAGTGATCCTTGTGGCTCCCATCCAACCCCGGCCCCTCTGTGATTCTCTTTCTCCTGACCAGTCCTGGCAAACAAATTCACCCAGACAGAAGAGGCCCCTCACGTACTGACGTGTAGGCTCCCTGTGCTGAGCTCTTTCTGCATGCACCTCCCAGCCTCCATCGATGCCTCCCCAACTTCCCCATGCAGCTTCTCTGGGCAACCCTGACCCACCAGGCCAGGATAGGAGCACCTTGCCCACCCTCTCCAACCCGCCAGTCCAGGTCAGACACCAGGCACAGTTTGTGGCAAATCAGAAAATCATTGGGCTGTTTATTTTGGTTGAAGGCATGCAGATTCAATTATGCTGTGGCATTGCTCTTGTGGTAGCAGATAGGAGATGCGAGAGGTTGAGGGAACAGGGCCACATCCAGATGCAGTGCAGAGTTCACAGGGGACCTTCTGGTCCCTCATGGGCTGAAGCAGAGCGGTTAGACACTGGGGTTGCTCCCTGCAGGGACAAGAAGAGACAGCGTCATATGGGGCCATGTCTGTGTCCCAAACCCACTACTCTGAGAATTTTCCCAGGGAACTAAGGATCTGTTGGGCACAGCAATACCCTGATTGAAGGTACCACAGAGGGACATGACAAGCTGTGACCACAAAACCCCCTGGGGCTACTGCCTTAACCCACAGCCTCATTCTGTACCTGTGTTTGAGATGTTGGATCCCCCATAACTGCCTGCAAAAGAGAAGCAGCTGTGAGCCCCAGCCCAAGAGCTGTCACAGGAAGGGCAGCAGCACCATAAGTGGAACACGGCACTGCTATGCTGGAAACCCCAAGAGAAACCAGAGCCCCAAGACTGCCCCAGTGATGGGCAGACACTGGGGACATCGCTGCCACATTAACTCACCTGGCGCCACGTTGTATCCCTTCCCCTTCTTCCCTGCAGACAGAACAAAGCATCAGCACCAGCTACATGTCACAACCAGGCTGGGGGCCTCCCAAAGGTGCCCCAGCTCCTCATACAGCCCCTCCAGCCCCTGCCTTCCTCCCGCACCCCTCTGCCTCACCCGCCCAGGCACATTACCCTGCTTGCTCTTNCCGGGCTCGGGTCCGACACCCCGGTGTAGAAATAGCGCAGGGAGTGGGGCTCTGCGGGAACAGGGGCGGCTGAGAGGGGCAGCCCCGAGGGGAGGCCGAGCCCGGAGGGCTCCGAGAAGGGAAGGGAAGGGGAAGGGGATGCCCGTGGGGTCCTGGTGCCGGGAGGGCCCGGCCCCACTCCCACTCACCGCTCGCTGCTCCGCCCAGGACCCCCAGCAGCAGCCCCAGCCCCAGCCCCAGGCCCAGGGCCCCCGCCCGTCCCGGTCCCATGGCTCCGCTGTGCCCCGAGCTGCCGTCGGAGCTCGAAGGCATCCCGCGTCTCCAGCTCCGCCCCGAGACGCGATTGGCGGCTCCCCCGCGCGTCTACCAATGAGTAACCGTTGTTCTCGTGACGTCACCGGGATCCGGGTAGATCGCGGTCCCGCAGGTTGCCAGAAGCGAAAGCGAAAGCGCTGAGAGTGGCGCGGGGGGGAGGGGAGCTGGGGACAGGGAAATCCCAGCCACACCCGGTCTCTTCGCCCTCCCCCCCAAGCCCCAACGTTTCTCGGCCCTGCCGTGGGCTGCAGTGGTGCTCGGGGAGAGCAGGGGCCCCCCACTCAGCAATGGGGCACCCAGGACGTGTCCCCGTCAGCGCTGTCCCCAGGAGTGGGGGCAGCTGTCATCGGGCAGGACCCCACTGGGGGCTGTCTCCATCTCCACCTCCTGCCCTCCACCCACAGACCAGACGGGACAGGGCCACTCAGAGCCAGTTGTCCGTGGCCATGCCCATGAGGCTTTTGAATATGCCCAATGACGCAGACCCCACCAACCTGTGCCAGCATGCGGTTGCCCACACCGTGAAAAAGTTTCCTCGTGCTCAGATGGAGCCCCCTGTGCTCCAGCACCCTCGTCGCCTTTGTGACCCTCACTGGACTCTCTCCAGGTCTCTCTTGTGCTGGGGAGCCCAGCACTGGGCCCAGTGCCCCCCAGGTGGCCTCACCAGCACTGAGCAAAGGCGAAGGATCACCTCCCTTGGCCTGCTCCAACACGGCTCCTGCTGCAGCCCAGGACACTGCTTGCTGTGCAGCCCAGGCAGGCTGTAAAGGCGTGTGAAAGGAGAGTTTGTTCCCCCTAGGGGAATCTGGCCAAGGACCTCCTTCACTGGGATGAGGGATAATAAGAAAAAGAGTAAGCCATAAAGAAGACCTGAAGGGGACATAAGCCTGACTGGGCAGCAGTGGTGAGAACCAAAGCTGGTCACTCACACTGACTGGTGGGGGCATGGGAGAGCGAGAGTGTTTCTTCCAGCAAGGTTGCTTGGAGACCTCATGCATTGGAAACCAATGGAAAAGGGGAAAAGCAAGCAGAAACCAACCTCTAGCTGGACACAGACCTGACAGAACCAACATGGGCAGAGTGACAAGAAAGGAACGTCCCTGTCATACTCCGTGTTGGCAACCAAGCAAGCAAAGGCGCAGTTTCCAGGAAGATCAGCCTGGACTTTGCAACTGATAAGATGTGAACCAGGAGCACCTTGGACTGGGAGTGGTGTGGGACTGGTGGGGGATATGCAGGGCAGGGGAGCAGAAGGAACAAAGATATACAGAGGCAGAAAAGGAAGGAAAGGGGCCAGCTGTGTGTGAAATAGGACCCATCAGTGCTTGTCTGGCTGAGCGCTGTGCCCAATCACCAGTCTATCCTGTCTTCCTGTAACTTCTCATTAAACATTTTCTTCAGTTTAGGGACTGGGGTGAGGGTGAGTGAGGCCAGTGCAGGGCTCAGTGCCAGCAGCTGGTGTAGGGTGGTGAGTCACAGCCCATGATCCTGGTGCTGGCTGCTGGGGTCAAGAGTCTCTGTGTGTCTGTGTGCACGTGTGTGTGTCTGTCCATGTGTCTGTCCGTGGGACCTGTGCTCAGCTTGGCTGCTAGCTGACCCTCAGAAAGTGGCAGCTGCTTACCTCAGCCTGAGCAGAAGTGCCAGGTCCCTGGGCAGCCGGCTAGGCTCCAAATTCTAGGCAGGATGGCACTGGGTGTTCCTGCCTGTCCTGGTCTGTACTGGTTCCAGTGACCAGGCAGGAGGGTTCTGGGCTGCAGCAGCTGGAGGAGATAGCCAGGCTCCTGCTATCCCTTAACTCACCCCAACCCAACCCAACCTGTGGTGTCCAGCAACCAACTGATGTGGGTTGGAGCAGGTAGAATAGCGTGTAAAGTAAAGAACAGTGAAATTCGAGCATCTCTGGCAATTTTTATTGCTGAACTTCCATGTAAGATTCCAGGACTTCAAACCATTAAAAGCACCTTCAATGGTAATTGCTGATTTGTTGTCACAGGACGATGAGGTTTTCAGGTCAGCGTCAAGACAAGCTGCTACGCTGTGACATTACAAAAGCAGCCCCACTGGGGTGTGATTGTAATATCAGCTGTAATTACAACTGCTTGTTATTCCCACCCGCACTGAATTGCTGGTGCATTGTAATGCACCATAGGGCCAGTATTGATGTGATGGGGTATCGATGCCAGTAACAATTTAAGTTTGTATTGTTAACTTTGTGTTGTGGTAAAAGCTTTAAAATCTGTGCTTCAAGGCAAGGGCAAGACGATCCAGGCCTTGAGGATATCTAAAGGATGATTCATAAAAAAAACTACTTGATCAGAACGGCCATTTTGTAAGGAAACATCCAAATATATACTACTGAATGTGCTACCAATCAACTTCTTAGAAATACTTGGCTGACAAACAAAGGTATGAGTTTCTAATACTAATGAGGACTATCCTCATTAGAAGAGTAAAATTCCTGCCCCTAGGCTGAGAGACCGCAGCCCAACAAGAGACCCTTCCCCTCTGAGGATGCCTAGAATGATTTTGTCAAACCAGCAGCATGCTCATTATGTAACCAATTAGAAATTAGAGGTCTGTGCCAACATCTCCATGTAGTGATAAGAGATGGTCTGAAGTGTGGCTCAGAAAATCCTTAGGTGTGCCAGCTTAGCAAGAAATCACCTGGCACTTGCACAATTCTGAAATAAACAGTGTCTCCACCTAGTGTGAGGATAGGCTCATTGCACACTGGGTAAGGAATCCAAACTTTGGAGAGCTACATGAGCTTGCTTTGACAGGCTGTGGCTGATAATTTAGAGCATCAGGGAATAAGTAGGATGACTTGGGTTGATACCAAAATGTTTCATAGATTGGTTTTAATAAGCGCCAGAATTCAGTAACCAGTGGTTTTGTTTGTTTGTTTGTTTTTTAACAATGCCAGCAATCTATTGCATTGTCCACTTGAGATGTGGTATTCATAAACTGATCAATACAGTTGTCAATCAAGTTATCGATAATGACACTGAACTGGGAGGATCTGTGGATTCCATCAAGGGTGGAGAGGCCTCACAGAGGGATCTGGACAAATGGGAAATGGGCAGCTACCAACGGCAGGAACAAGAGCGTGTGCTGGACCCTGTCCCTGGGCAAATAAATCAGAAGGCTTTGAGTGATCTGGGAGCCCCAGTGCAGGGGCAGATGTTAAGGCATCTGTAATAGCTTTGAATGCCTTTTCCCCTTCCACTTCCCAGGAGATGGGTTCTATTTCCTCATCCTTGGTGCCCTCAGTTACAGGTATAGTCAGTTCCCCCAGTCCTGGTATCCACAGTCTGTAAAAACCAGCCCCATGGTCCCACAGTAGTAGCTTTCTCCCCTATTATTTCTCTCTCTTTATCCAGTCCCTCTTTCTTGATCCAATCCAGGGTCTGACTTTCCCCTTCCTCAGACTCCTCTATTTCCTCCACTAGCCTGCAAACTCCTCATGAGTCTACCACCTATAAATTACCCTCCTGTTCCTCTGTTTTCTTTTGTGCATTCATTGTGTCCATTTTCTCTATTTCCTCTTGCCTGGCATAAACAACTAGCACTACACTCAAAATCTTCTGCAATGTCTTTCCTTGCCAACCCAGCAGATGTTCCTTGACTCACCGCAGCCTACAGGGGGGTTTCCTGACCTGGGGAAGCCCCAGGGGAGCACAGAGACAGACCCAGGGCTGGCAGCTCCTCCAAAGTGGTCGACGAGCCATGGGCAGGGCCAGCAGACACCCAAGGCAATACTTCATATTTCTTACCTTGGTCTGTGCACAGTTACTGGGTCAGTTCTCGAAGCCAGAGTGCCTGCCTTGCTTTCTTCCCTAACTCTTCATCCATCCTGTCTTCATAACCAGCCTCCCTTCTTTGTCAGCTCTCTGCAGAACCACCGCCACCAAGGCACAGGCTGAAAGCAGCGGGGCATGCCTTCCGGCTGCACTGGTACTGGGGCTACCCAGAAGGAGATTGGATCCCGGACGAGCCCCAAATTTGTGAGAAACAATCTGCAGCCAATAACACAGGCTCAGGCGAGGATCTCATTGAAGCAGTATTTTTGCGATTGCAATGTTGGGCATGCTTCAAGTGTATCATAACCTTATATTCCCTATTAGCTGACAATTGATTCCTCCCCCGCTTTCTCATTGGCTGAGTGCTACAGGTTCACAAACTACTCGACACTCATTACTATACCAGGTAGGTACAACTTTATTTGACCAACCATTACTATGGCAACCATACCCCCCACTGTTAAGCCTGCACAAACACTTTTGAATAAGCAAGGTTAGTGGAAGTTTCTACTGCAAAGACACTACTTTAATTCTCACAGTGAGCAGCGACAGGACCTGAGGAGATGGCTTGAAGCTGCAACCGGGATGGTTCAGGCTTGATATCACAAAGAGGTTCTTCACTGACAGGGTGGTCAGGCACTGGAACAAGCTCCACAGGGGATATATTACAGCATCATGCCTACCAGAGTTCNGTCACAACCAGGCTGGGGGCCTCCCAAAGGTGCCCCAGCTCCTCATACAGCCCCTCCAGCCCCTGCCTTCCTCCCGCACCCCTCTGCCTCACCCGCCCAGGCACATTACCCTGCTTGCTCTTCCAGACAGCAAATCCAGCCAGGGCAGCAATGACAGCCACGACAGCGACAGCCACCCCCACCACGATGGGGATCAGGTTAGACGGTGGCTCTGGGGAAAATTAGGGCCATCAGCAGGGGAAGGAGGAGCCCCTGAACACCCCAGTCCCATGCATCCCATGCTGCTGGGCTCACCCCACGAGAAGAGGCCAGGCTGGGGCAGGCTGGCATGCTCCACGCGGCACTGGTACTTGTCCCAGTCCCCCGGCAGGACATCAATGGTGGCCAAGGCATGGTAGGTGCCGTCACTGTTGGGCACAGTGCTCCCCCTCTGGGTCTCCTGCTCCTGGACCACGCCATCCTTCAGCCAGCTGATGGAGATGGGTTGCGGGTAGAAGCCGTGAGCACGGCAGGACAAGGTCAGGATCTCGTTGGCCTCCATCCCGGACACTCGGACCTCGGGGCGCTCTGGGGAGGGGGTGGCAGCAAGGGCCAGGCTGAGCTCCCTGCACTGGCCCTGCTCCTGTTTACAGCCTGGTGCTGCATCCCCCCTCAGCCTCACCTCTCCTCTCCAGCACGTCCTTCCCATAGCTCACGTATTTCCTCAGCCACTCAATGCAGGTGTTCTCCAGGTAGTTCTTCCAGAGCTCAGCATCAGTCCCTTCCTGCTCCCACTTCCTCTTGGTGATTTGTGCCCCAGCGTCCGCTGCAGTGTACGTCAGCGTGTCTATGTCCAAGGCAATGAAGTCTCTTCCTTCGTAGCCATACTGATCAAAGCCTCTGATGCTACCATCCTCGAGGAGGTCACAGCCATACATGCGCTGCAACGTGTGAGACCCTGAAACACAACGAGGGAGAGGTGTCGAGGGGCAGCCACAGTCCTGGCTCTTTAATGAGGTGCAGACCCCACTGGCAGCGCATGCAGGTGCCACACACTGCCCTGTCCCAGAGTGCTGCATCCCTGCAAGACTGGGCTGGGGCCCAGCACCACAGTACGTTGGGGTGGCGAGGGCCTTGTACGGGGTTGTCAATGCTGTGAGGTGACCAGGAGCTGAGATGGGGTGGGAGGAATCCCTCAGGGATTTGGGATGAAGCACCATGGGGAAAGCAAGGGGCTGGGACAATGGGGGCAGGAGACCTTCTGGCTCTGGCGGTCCTGAGTGCTGTGGGGATGGTGACGGGCAGGGAGGGGGTGACTTGAAGCTCCCCAGCTCTGGGACAGGGGGTTCTGTGCAGCATGGAGGTGGCAAGGGGCTGGGTTGGGTCTGGAAGCACCCCTCTGGGTCTGGGACAAGGGGCCCCAACCACTGTGGGGCTGGGACATGGTGGCTGGGAGCCCTGTGACAGCAACGCCACACAGGGACTGAACAGCACGGCCAGGGCTGGGGCAGTAGCGTGGGGGCAGGGCCAGGCCTCAGTGGGGCTGGGGACCCCCCCACCCCTCCCACAGCACCCGCTCCCACAGCCTGCAGAGCTGTGGCCCAGCCCGCTCTCACCCCTGCTCTGGTTGTAGCGCTCCCGCAGCGTGTCCAGATCCACGCGGAAAATCTCCTCTTTCCTCCGTGAGATCTCAGCCTCACTGTCNACCCCTCCCACAGCACCCGCTCCCACAGCCTGCAGAGCTGTGGCCCAGCCCGCTCTCACCCCTGCTCTGGTTGTAGCGCTCCCGCAGCGTGTCCAGATCCACGCGGAAAATCTCCTCTTTCCTCCGTGAGATCTCAGCCTCACTGTCCCAGTACTCCTGGTCATCGATGGCCGACGTCCAGTCCACCCGGGGCGCCATCCTCCTGGTCTCGCTGTCATAACGCATAAAGACCTCCCCATCCACGGACCCCACGGCCACGAACTGCGGCACCCCCGGGCTCGGGTCCGACACCCCGGTGTAGAAATAGCGCAGGGAGTGGGGCTCTGCGGGAACAGGGGCGGCTGAGAGGGGCAGCCCCGAGGGGAGGCCGAGCCCGGAGGGCTCCGAGAAGGGAAGGGAAGGGGAAGGGGATGCCCGTGGGGTCCCGGTGCCGGGAGGGCCCGGCCCCACTCCCACTCACCGCTCGCTGCTCCGCCCAGGACCCCCAGCAGCAGCCCCAGGCCCAGGCCCAGGGCCCCCGCCCGTCCCGGTCCCATGGCTCCGCTGGGCCCCGAGCTGCCTCCGGAGCTCGAAGGCATCCGACGGCTCACGCCCCATACCACGACGTGATTGGCGGCTCTGCCGCGCTTCTACCAATGAGTAACCGTTGTTCTCGTGACGTCACCGGGCGCCGGGTAGATCACGGTCCCGCAGGTTGCCAGAAGCGAAAGTGAAAGCGCTGCGGGCGGTGCGGGGACGAGGCTTCCGGCTTAAATAACGGGTTAACTAACGGGTTAACCAGATTCCCCGGTGTACAGCTGAGCTCTTTACTGTGTAAGGGAGCACCATACACCAGATTTCCCTGAGACTCTTCCTTTCTCACTTCTACTCTTGCTTCAACCATCTCCGGCTGTGCCCCTTGTGGACCTACGGGAGCATGGATCAGGGCTCCACACTCACTTCACACAAAAGTCTTGCCTGACCCCCAATGCAATGCTTTGTATTTCTTACCTTGGTCTGTGCACAGTTACTGGGTCAGTTCTCGAAGCCAGAGTGCCTGCCTTGCTTTCTTCCCTAACTCTTCATCCTTCCTGTCTTCATAACCAGCCTCCCTTCTTTGTCAGCTCTCTGCAGAACCACCGCCACCAAGGCACAGGCTGAAAGCAGCGGGGCATGCCATTGTAGCAGGCCACCAGATTTGTCGGGAACAATCTGTCCTTANGCTCTGGTTGTAGCGCTCCCGCAGCGTGTCCAGGTTCACGCGGAAAAACTTCTCATTGCTCTTTGAGGTCTCAGTCTCCCTGTCCCAGTACTGCTGATCCGTATGGGCCGCAATCCAGTCCACCCGGGGCTCCTTCCTCCTGGTCTCGCTGTCGTAGTACACAAAGACTTCCCCGTCCACGGACCCCATGGCCACAAACTGTGGCACCCCCGGGCTCGGTTCCGACACCGCGGTGTAGAAATAGCGCAGGGTGTGGGGCTCTGCGGGAACAGGGGCGGCTGAGGGGCAGCCCAGAGGGGAGGCCGAGCCCTGGGGGCCCAGGAGGGGAAGGGAAGGCCCGAGGGGCCCGGTGCCTGCATGCACTGACCTCTTGCCGCCCCACCCAGGACCCCTAGCAGCAGCAGCAGGAGCAGGAGCAGGAGCAGCAGGCGGATGCCCCCCGACCACAGCAGCCCCATGGCCTTGCTTTGTCCCGGCAGGTTCCAAGGAGGAAAAGGGGAAAGCGAAAGCACTGCAGGTGTTTAGATGGCACAGGTGAGTGCTGGGTACACGGAAACCCTGCACTCCACCCCACCCCTCCGCCCTTCACCTCTCCCCTCCACAGTTTTCCTGGCCTTGCTGTGGGCTTCAGCAATGCACGGAGACCCCAGGGCCATCCGTGCAGTAATGGGGCATCCAGGATGTGTCCCCATTAGTGCTGTGTGACAGAAAGTTGGGATGCATTACCCAGTGTGTATTGAGACACTCAAGACAACCAGGTGCAATGAGACAGCCGGGCTGGGACAGAAGCACCTTGCCCAGCCGCTCCTACCTGCCACTCCAGGTCAGACACCAGGCACAGTTTGTGGCGAATCAGAAAATCATTGGGCTGTTTATTTTGTTTGAAGGCCTTGCAGATGCAATTATGCTGTGGCATTGCTCTTGTGGTAGCAGATAGGAGATGCGAGAGGTTGAGGGAACAGGGCCACATCCAGATGCAGTGCAGAGTGCACAGGGGGCCTTCTGGTCCCTCATGGGCTGAAGCAGAGCGGTTAGACACTGGGGTTGCCCCGTGCAGGAACAAAAAGAGGCAGCGTCATATGGGGCCATGTCCCTGTCCCAAACCTACTACTCTGAGAGTTTTCCCAGGGAACTAAGGATCTGTTGGGCATAGCAACACGCTGATTGCAGGTACCAGAGGGGGACATGTCAAGCTGGGACTCCAAAACCTCCCTGGGACTCCTGCCTGAACCCACAACCTCATTCTGTACCTGTGTTTGAGCTGTTGGATCCCCCGTCATTGCCTGCAAAAGAGAAGTGGCTGTGAGCCCGAGCCCAGGAGCAGGCACAGGAAGGGCAGCAGCACCATGAGCAGAACACAGCACCGCTATGCTGGGAGCCCAAAGAAAAACCAAGAGACCCAAGACTGCCCTAGTGATGGGCAGACGCTGGGGACATCGCTGCCTCCGTCATTCACCTGATGCCACGTTGTAGCATCAGCACCAGCCACATGTCACGGCCAGGTTGGGAGCCTCCCAAAGGTGCCCCAGCTCCTCATACAGCCCCTCCAGCCCCTGCCTTCCTCACGCACCCCTCTGCCTCAACCGCCCTGCTTGCTCTTCCAGACAGCAAATCCAGCCAGGGCAGCGATGACAGACGTGATGGTGACAGCCATCTCCACCACGATGGGGATCAAGTTGGGCTGTGGCTTTGGGGGAAATTAGGGCTGTCAGGAGGGGAAGCGGGAGCCCCCCAGCATCCCAGCCCCATGCACCCCATGCTGCTGGGCTCAAACCAGGACCCCCTGCAGCAGCAGCCCCACTCCCATTGCCCCGTCCTGTGGGCACCATGGAAACTTTGTCCCCCAATGGCTGCTGGAAGCTCACCGGTTGCCATCCCATGGAGAGACGTGGTCCCAAGGGTTGCGTGACGCAGAAGTGCTGCGGGCAGCAGGGGGTGGGGGATGGGGATGCCCCTCCGCCCCCCAAAAAAAGGACCCTGCACCCCCTTGGGTTAATTTACGGACAGTTCCCATTATGATACTCTTATCTTTGTTTTTCAGCCAAATGTTTTTAACAAGTTCCACATTCAGGGGAGTATGTTGGGTTTTACCTTACAAAATGGTTGTTCTGATTAAATCGTTCCTTAATGAGTCTTCCCTTTGATATCTGTAAGGTCTGGATCATCTTGGCCTGGATCACTTCGTCAAAGTGCACATTTTACATCCTTTCACATAAAAAAGAGTTAAAAAAAACAGTTAATTAGTAATTGTCCCCAGGAGCGGGGGCAGCTGGCATCAGGCAGGACCCAGCTGGGGGCCATTTCTGTGAGAAAGATGTCAAATAATTTTCTTCAGACAGGGTCTTCTGTGAAGCTATTTTATTTGTGATTGCAATGGCGGGTGTCCTGTCAATCAGGAGTGCATTTTAGTAAACAAATCCTACCGCTGATGGACCACCAGGAGTGGAAATACAGCGTGCCTGGTGCCACTCGCTTGCACGTGAGACTTGTGTCCATCCAGGTCCAGCGCTGTAGCTTCTGGAGTGGTTTGGCAGGCAAAGCACACACATCATATACTGGCTTGGATAGAAGTGATGCACACAGAGATTTGGTATAAATACAATGAAGGAAAAGAAAAAGGAAAAAAAAAAAAAAAACATAAAGCCTGCAATTAGAATGGAAGATGATAGCAGTAAAATGCATCATCCCCTGCTCCATGGTCTGTCAGCCAGGACCAGTAGCCAACAGGTCTTTGAGCAGGGGTTCTCCTTACACTATTTGCTGAAAGGTATGCATATGTTGCCGAATAACACGTATTACATAGTCAGTCCTATTCTGATTCAGCAACACCCAGGACAAAAAGCAATACTAATCCAGCTAATTCCCACCAAGTGATCCCTTCATCAAAGCCATGTCTCTCCAATTAGAGACAAGGATGTCATGGTGGGGACAGTGTCAAATGCTTTACACGAGTCCAGGTAGATGACGTCAGTTGCTCTTCCCTTATCCACCAAAACTGTAACCCCATTGTAGCAGGCCACCAGATTTGTCGGGAACAATCTGTCCTTACTNGGTGTATAGATAGGTAGCTAGATAGTAGAATGGGAAAAAGTCTGGATTTCTGCCTGTGTATTTGGCTTGGTGTATGGCTAGTTGATTATCATCTATTTAGCTTTTTGGATGAAAGAGTGGATGGAGGAATAAATAAGTGATTAGTCATTTGGATGGATGGAGTACTGCATGGATATTATCAAGGTCTTCTGAATGCTAAGAGTAATCTGGAAATGGGTGGATGGATGAGTGGAAGCCAGAATGGTTAGACAGATATATAGATGAATGGATGTTTGGAAGATGAGATAGAAAAAAAAATATACATTTGTATGTACTCAGAATCAGATGGACAAATGGCTGAATGGATAGATGTACATGTACTACAGAGATGGCTGGTTGAATGATAGTTGGATGATTCTTCTGATGAATGGATAGACAGATGGATGAATAATGGATGGGTGGAGAGAAGGATGGATAATTAGATCAATACTTACATGGACAGCGTCAGTAGACATAAAATGGGTTAACAGTTTAGAGATGGAAGGATGAACTGTTTAATGAATCACAGAATCATCTAGGTTGGAAGAGACCTCCAAGATTACCTAGTGCAACCTCTGACCTAACACTAAGAAGTCCTCCACTAAACCATATCACTAAGTTCTACATCTAAGCACATTTTAAAGACCTCCAGGGATGGTGACTTAAGCACTCCCCTGGGCAGCCCATTCCAATGCCTAACAACCCTTTCGGTAAAGAAGTTCTTCCTAACATCTAACCTAAACCTCCTCTGGTGCAACTTTAGCCCATTCCCCCTCGTCCTATCACCAGGCATGTGGGAGAACAGACCAATCCCCACTTTGCTACAGCCTCTTTTAAGGTAACTATAGAAAGTGATAAAGTTGTCCCTGAGCCTCCTCCTCTCCAGGCTAAACAATCCCAGCTCCCTCAGCCACTCCTCCTAAGACTTGTTCTCCAGACCCCTCACCAGCTTCGTTGCCCTTCTCTGGACTCTCTCGAGCACCTTGATGTCCTTCTTGTAGCGAGGGGCCCAAAACTGAACACAGTACTTGAGGTGCGGCCTAACCAGAGTCGAGTAAAGGAGGGCAATCACTTCCCTAGCCCTGCTGCTCACACTGTTTCTAATACAAGCCAGGATGCCGTTGGCCTTCTTGGCCACCTGAGCACACTGCTGGATCATATTCAGCCGACTATCAACCAATACTCCCAGGTCCATCTCTGCCAGGCAGCTTTCTAACTACTCATCTCCCAGCCTGTAGCACTGCTTGGGGTTGTTGTGCCCCAGATGCAGGACCCGGCACTTGGCCTTGTTGAACTTCATACAGCTGGCCTCAGCCCATCGGTCCAGCCTATCGAGATCCTCCTGCAGAGCCTTCCTAACCTCGAGCAGATCAACATATGCACCTAACTTGGTGTCATCTGCGAACTTACTGAAGGTGCACTCAATCCCCTCATCCAGATCATTGATAAAGGTATCAGAGAACTGGCCCTAATACTGAGCCCCAGGGGACTCCACTAATGAGCAGCCTCCAACTGGATTTAACTGGATAGAAGAATGGCTTGTGGTGTACAGAAACTGATGGAGATGGCCAAAAGCAGTGAGGGAGACAGGGATGGAGCACTGTGGAATGTTTATACCCTGAATTGTGTTCTTTTATTGCAGCTGCAGTTGAGCCCGAAAAGCAACCACCATCCAAGCCACGCCTAGTGGAGCTCACGGCCTCCCACATCACCTCTGACTCTGTTCAATTGGAATGGAGGGTCCCTGAGGGCACCTTTGACTCCTTCATGGTGCAGTACAGGGATGCACAAGGCCATCCACATGCACTGCCTGTGGATGGTGGGTCCCACACAGTGACGGTGTCTGGGTTGTCACCATCCCGCCGCTACAAGTTCAACCTGTACGGGATTTGGGGGCGGAAACGTCTGGGCCCTGTCTCTACTGATGCAATCACTGGTGAGAGGTGCTGCATGCCATTGTGGATTTGAGTTGATTTATGGTTTGGAGGGTATTTGTGAAGATGGGAGGATGGATGGATGGAT
>CM030765.1:44550-60353 GCA_018104995.1 Cairina moschata | reverse complement strand
GGGGCACAGCTGGGTGCCGAGCCCAGAGCTGCCACCCTTTGCCCAGGGTGCTGAAGGCAAAGTGCCAAATCCCGAATTTGTGTGGGATTTGGTGCTCCAGATAGATCCATACAAGACTATAGGGCCTGATGGGATTCATCCCAGAGTACTAAGAGAACTGGCTGAGGTCATCATGTGTGGTGGTTTTACTTAGGTGAGCAGCTGAGCTCCACCACAACTGCTCTCTCACTCCCCCTCCTCAAAGGGAAAGGGGGAGAAAATGCGATGAAAAGGGCTCAAGGATTGAAATAAGGACCAGGAGATCACACAATAATTATCATCATGGGCAAAACTGACTCACCATAGGGAGATTAAAGAAATTTATTACCTATTACAAACAAGCTAGAAAAGTGAGAAGCAAAGAAAACAAACCAGAAATACCTTCCCCTCCTTCGGGAACAGGAACAGGTTCCCCAGGGACGTGGCCACAACCCTGAGCCTGCTGCAGCTCAAGGTGCAGGGCCTGATTTTTGGGTGGTCTTGTGTAGAGCCAGGAGATGGATTTGATGATTATGGTGGGTCCCTTCCAACTCAGGATATTCTATGATTCTGTGACCCCAGCATGGATTCAGTGACTCCCAGTTAATCCCAACTGTGTCCCCTGCATGGTCCCAGATGCTCCTGGCTGCCACCAGCAAATCCCAGTTGCTCCCAGTTGTCCCCAGTGCAGTCGTAGCTGCTCCCAGCACGAACTGAGTTGCTCCCAGTTGGCTATAGCATTGAGCTAGTTGCCCCCAGTTTGGCCCCAGATGCTCTCTGTTTGTGGTCCCAGCATGCCCGGTATGCCAGCAGCAGGTTCCATTCGCTTACAGTTTGTCCCACCATGGTCTCATTTGCTCCCAGTTTATAGCCAATTGATCCTAATTGTCCCAGTGGCTCCCAGCTGCCCCCTGCAGGTACCAGTTGCTCTCCGTTGACCCACGTGTGGGTTTATTTGACCCAACACAGTTCCAGTAAACAACATCCACATCCTTTCCCTCATCCACTAAAAGGGATAATTGACCCCAGCATGGGCCCAGATTCCCTCAGTGTGCTGCCTGAAGCTCCCAGTGTCCCCAGTATGGTCCTACAAGCTCCCATGTCCCCCACCATGGTCCCCATTGCTCCCAGTTGGCCCTAGAAGTTCCTAGTTTCTCCCAGCTGGCCTCAGCATGGTTCCAGTTGATCTCAGCACGGACTCAGTTGACACTAGTTTATTTCCAGTTGACCCCAATTGATCCAGATAGGGCCCCAGTTGCACCCAGTGCAGTCTGAGTTGTTCCCAGTGTGGTCCCAGTTGCTCCCAGTTGCCCCCAGTAAATCCCAGTTGCTCCCAGTTGGCCTCAGCGTGGGTGGTCCTGCGTCCCCGGCTCACAGCTGGCAGCCCAGCTGGCCAAGGCGGTTGCGGAAGTCCTGCAGCTGGGCACAGCGTCTCCGCAGCCGCGTGGCCCCACAGCGGGCAGGGGATGGCACCTCTTCCACCCATGACTGGGGGCTCAGTAAGTACTGGGGGCTAGGGACAGGGACACGGGGTCAGGGACAGGAAGGCAACGGGACACGGGGACATTGGGGATACACTGGTACATGGGGGATACAGGTGGCAAAGGGACATTGGGGGACATTGGGACGGGGAGGGGTACAGGGATATAGGGACGTGGAGGGACATGGTGGTTGTGGTCACGTGGGGATGTGGGGGGTCATGGGGACACTGGGACATGGGGTCATGGAGACAGGAGGGACAGCTTAGGGTCATAAGTCACGGGGGCGTGGAGGACATGGGGACATGGGGTCATGGAGACAAGGGGGACACAGAGGCATGGGGACACTGAGGCATGAGGACACAGCAGCACACAAAACTACAGGGAGACGTGGGTACATAGGGTGGGCAAAGGGGCATATGGGGGCCATGAGGGGACACAGGGTCATAGGTCTATGGGGATACAGGGGGACTCAGCCCCCTTCTCACCGTCCTTGGGGGTCCCGTGTCCCCCCGTCCAACCCCATCACCAGGTAGGTGTTGGGGGAGCGCAGGCGCAGGGTGCAGCTCTCCCTCACCAGTATCCGCCGCCGTTCCCCAGGGGCCGCCGCTGTATCCTGCCCTGCACCAGTATGCACCAGTACTCTGCAGTGCAGCACGCAGCCTGCTCTGCCCGGGTTTTCCCAGTATGGCCCAGTGTACTCTCAGGTTCTTCCAGTACAGCTGAGAGTCTTCACTGTACAGCCCAGCGCCACCCTAATATTGCCCAGTACATCCCAGTGCCCCACAGCATGGCCCAGCCACACCCAGTTACAGCCCTTGACCACCCCAGCATGGNAACCTGATTCCCATATGTCCCTCATGTCTGCATGTCTCCCCATTGTATTCCATGTCCCCATGTGTCCCCCCCATGTCCCCATGTCTTCCCATGTCCTTCATGACCCCATATGTCCCCCAAACCAGGTCCTCATATGTTCCTCATGTCTGCACGTCTCCTCATGTCTTCCAATATGGCCCCCATATTCCCAGTGTTCCATGTCCTCCCTGCCCTGTCCCCATATACGTTCCTCCATCACACACACCCGAAGTTCCTGCTCCAGCGGCTCCAGGCCAGGCTCCAGTGTCACTTGGGTGCCCCCAGGACCTCCTCGGATCCCCCCCGGCCAGGACAGCCCCAGGTTGAGCCCAGATCTGGCCCCACGTCCCCATTGTAGCCACATCTGGGCCAGTGCCTCCAGCGCCACCAACGTGTCCTGTGGGTCCAGGAGTCCAGATGGGTTAGGGACTGCGGTGTCTGGTCACCGTCCACCTAAAGCACACCGGTGTCCCAGGGCACCCAGATGTCCAGGACACCGAAACATTTGCATCACCCCCACCTCAGGGGACCCAGTCATACAGGTGACATAGTTATCCATGAGATCCTCTACCCCTCGGGACCCAAATGTCACCCCCCCACCCCAGGTAACCCAGGATACCAGGACACTCAAGTATCTGGGTCACCCTCACCCCTGAGCACCCAGGTGTCCTGGTCACATCCAGCCCAGGACACTCAGGTGTCCCAGGGGACCCAGACATTTGAGATACCCCCACCTCAGGGGACCCCAGTGTCCCAGTGACCCCAGCACCCAGGCACCTGGGTGGAATGGAAGCCACCGCCGTAGTTGCTTTGTTCACGGAGCCACAGGGCCGCCCGGCTGGCACCGGCAACATCGCGGATCTGCAGCAGCGCTAGGAGCCCGTAGGCCGTCGCCTCCACGGTGGCTGCAGGACCCCCGGCCGGCCAGAACTGTGCTCGACCTCCTGCCAAGGGACAGTGCCCATGGGCAGGGTCATCAATGCCTCAGGGCACCCAAAACCACCACCCCGTGGGGAGAAGAAACCCAGGAGCCACCAACCCATGGGGACCCAGGTGTCCAGGTGCCACCAACTCATGGGAAGAAAGTTGTTCTGAAGCCACGAACCTCTAGGGACTCAGGCATGGGGTTGACCCCATAGGGACCCTGCCGTGTGCTCACCATGGGCCGTGCGGGCCAGGCGACGCAAGCGCTCCACAGCAGGTTGTGGCCCTGGGGGGCTGGTGTCCACCAGTGCCAGCGCGTAGGCCGTGATGGCTGTCCCAAAGGTCCCCAGCGTCTCCACGTGGCTCCGCAGGAAGGTGGATGCCTGGGACAGTGCCTTGTCCTACGGCACCAGGACATGGGATGTGAGGACACTGGGACATGGGGGGACATAGAAGGCATTGGGGACACAAAGGGTATGGGGGGACACCGAGGGATGTAGAGACATATGGGGAACATGGAGATATGTGGGGGCATGAGGACATGGGGGACACTTGGGGGACATTGGGGCATGAGGGACATGGGGGATATGACAGGGGTGTGAGGACAGGCGATGGCACCCAGGGCTGGGACGTGGGGACCTGGGAGAGTGGGGACACCAGTGGGATGCAAGGACAGACAGGGGGACACCACAGGGGACACATGAGGGATGCACAAAGACGCCCATAGGACCAGAAGGGGACACGGGGGCATTGAGGACACAGGGAGGGGACATGAGGACATTGAAGACACAAGGAGGGGACATGCAGACATGGGGAGGGGATGGGGACACACCAGAAGTTGCTGGTCGGGGCTGTCCGGGGGCAGAAGCACGCGGGTGCTGTGCAGGGCCACCACCACGAAGGCCGTCAGGGACACAGTGGCCTCCGGGCCTGGGTCTCCAACACCGCCCTGGGGACACAGGGACAGCCAGGTGGGGGTGACACAGGGTCTCATGGGGGGTTGCAGCGGGAGGGTGCATAGGGACATTGTACGGGGACATGGCGTGGGGCAGTGACACAGGAACCCTGCACAGTGCCTTGCACGGGCTCTTTGCACAGGCACGTTGCAAGGGGACATCGCGCAGGACCCTCACGTGGGGACATCACAGAGGAGCGTTGTCCCAACAGGAAGGCGTCACCCAGGGACGTGGCACGGGGACACGAGACAGCCGGCGGCCACCCACCTGCATCTCGCGGTGTATCACGGGCTCGTGCTCCACGAAGGCGCCGCCCGGCCGCTGCTGTCCCAGCAGCCACCGCAGGGACGCGCTGGGGCCATCGGCATCCACCAGCAGGTAGGGACGGGACAAGGCCATCACGCGCAGCACCAGCGCCGTCAGCCTGCACCAGGACAGCTGCCACCGTGTCCCCATGTCCCCCCTCCAACACGTCCCCAAGTCCCCGCGTCCCTCCTCACCAGGTGCTGCTGCCTCGGTGCAGCCAGGCCCCGTAGGAGCCGTCGCTCTTGCGGAAGCTCTGCACCCGCTCGAAGCCTGTGGGGACATGGGGGACATGGGAGCCACCAGGGCCACTGGTGGGGCCTTGATCCCCTGCATAGGAATTCCACCCCCCCCTTGTAGGGCACTGCACCCTCCCAGAGCATTGGACACACTGCTGCAACCCCACAGAGCATTGCAAACCCCACTGCATCCCCCACGTAGCACTGCACACCCTGCAGGGCATTGCACACCCCTTATGCACACCCCATAAGGCATTACACCCACCCTATAGCATTGCACACCTAATTGCATATCCTATATAGAACACTGCACACCCCATAAACCATTACTCCCACCCCACAGCATTGCACACCTAATTACATACACCCTGTGGACCATTGCACCCCCCTCACAGAGCATTGCAACCCCCTCAAAGGGCACTGTACCCCCTCAGAGCTCCCGTGCCCCACTCACCCCGTTGTAGGGTGCTGAGGCCACGTTCGCGGTGCCCAGCAGGCAGCTGCGCCCACCCCTCACTCTCGTCCAGGTAGCGCAGAGTGGCAGCAGCAGGGGCCAGCACCATCAGCGACTGCTCCCCGCAGCCCCAGGGGGCCCGCAGCAGCGTCCCCTTCACCCCCAGAGCCCCCTGCAGTGCCCAGCCCGGCACCCGGCCTGTGCAGGGCAGGGGACACGGTGACAGGCATGGGGACGTGCACGGGGGACATGGGGACGTGCATGGGGACGTGCACAGGGACATGGGGATGTGCACGTGGGCATGGGGGAATGAAGGGACACAGACACCCGTGGGACATGCACAGGGACACACATAGGGGCATGGGGACACACATGGGGGCATGGTCACACACGTGAATATGGGGACACACGGGGGCAAGGACAGAGATACGATCAGGGCTGGACACCAAATGTCCCCACCACCCTATCCCCATGTTCCCTTGGCCCTCCTGTCCCCCCCCCACCACGTACCTCTGTCCCCCCCTGTGGCTCCACCATGTTCCCAATGCCCACCCCCAAGTCTCCCTCCCCCATCCCCACTACTTGTTCCCTGTACCCACATCCTCACCTTGTCTCTACCCCCACATCCCCAACAGCCATACTGCCATGTCCCCACCATCCCCACGTCCCCATGTCCCCACCCGGTGTCCCCGTCCCCATGTCCCCTCTTGTCCCCATGTCCCCACCACCAGATGCCCACCACATCCCCATGTCCTCACCATGTTCCCAACACCCAGCGCCACGTCCCCACCGTAACTCCATCCCTGTATCCCCGTCCCCATGTCCCCAGCACCCATCCCAATGTCCCTGCACACCGGTAACGCGGATGCTCATGCTGAAATCCCCATCGGGGACAATCTCGGCTGGGACATCCCCTGGCAGCTCCAGGGTCCTGCCCTGCTTGTCTGTAGGGACAATGCATCAGGGGGTCCACAACCCTGTGTGTCCCCCCAGTCACCTGGGTCCCCAGGCTGGACCCTTGGGTCCTCAGACTGACTGTTGGTGTCCAGGACGTAGCTGGTCTCCTCCAGGTGCAGCTCACCCTCGGGCTACGGGAACAGGCATCAATAGGGACCCTGTGTCCCCAGGCACCAAAGGGACCCCGGTGTCCACGGCCACCAGTGACCCTATGTCCCCAAGCACCAAGGGAACTCCAGTGCCCAGGGCCACCAAGGACGTGGTGTTCCTGAGCCTCAAGGGACCCCAGAACCCAAGGCCACCAAGAACCCTGTGTCTCCAAGCCCCAAGGGGACCCCAGTACCCAGGGTCACCAAGGACCTGGTGTCCCCCAGCCCCGAAGGAACCCCAGTGTCCAGGGGACACGGGAGGAGATGCCGGTGACCGGGAAGGGATCCAGGTGACAAGAGGGGCCACACCTCCAATTCTCACCTCGACGTGGAGGATGTGGGTGACACGGTCACTCAGCCCCCAGGGCCCGCGGGCGGTGATAGTGATGGGGACGTCCCCAGGGCGCAAGGCCACCAAGGTGAGGGGCACAGCAATAGCCCCCCCAGGAGGCAATTCCAGGTCCTGGGGGGCTCCATCCAGCGCCGCACATATGCCCTCAGCCACTGACAGCGTCACTGTCACCTGCATCACCATCACTGTCACCCACGCCAACCGGATGGGTAGGGGCTAAGGGTGGTTATGGGGCAGCAGGTGTCTAAGGGTCAAAAGGGTACAAAAGGATGCACGGGGCACAAGGGGTATCTGTGTGTCACAGGGGTTATCTATAGGGCAGAAGGGATATCTGTAGGGCAGGGGGTGTCCAGGGAGCACAGAGGGATATCTATGGGGCAGAGGGGTGATCTTTGGGGTATCTGTTGGAAGGAAAGGGGTATCTACGGTACAGTGGGTATGTATGGGGTTAGAAGGTTATCTACAGGGCAGCAGGGTTATCTATGGTACAAGGGGTACCTCTAGGGTAGAAGGAGTTTCTGTGGGGCAGAGGGTGCCTATGGGGTGTCAGGAGGGTTTGGGGAGCTCACGTTGATGCTGCGGGGCAGCCTGCTGTGGATGAGGGGCTGGAGCTGCAGCTGCTCGCGGGGGCGGGCACTGGGGGGCAGCCGCAGGGCCACGCGCACGTCCTGTGTCACCGTCACCCGCTGGGGCACAGCCACGCACAGCCCTGCAAGCGCCCCGTCACCATGGGGCAGGGAGACACACACGTGGACACAGGGGACATGGGGGGCATGGAGACATGGGGGAGATGGAGACAGCATAGGGACATGGGGGTGATATGGGGGGACATGGGTAACATGGGGGGACATGGGGACACCGTAGAGACATGGGGACACCATGGGGAACAAGGGAAGGTGGCATGACATGGGGTGGCCATGTCACTGTGGAGTGACGGGGGCAGCAGGAAAGGGTGACACGGGGATACCATGGGGAGTGGGGACATGGATGAGACAAGTCACCACTGGGGGAAGCCACCACATGGGGCCACCAAGGCAGGTGGTGACACTCACCCACACCAGGGATGATGGCAACAGCCTGAATCTCCCAGGTGGTGATGGAGTCTGGGAGCAGCACCGAGATCCTGGGGACACGGAGACGTGGGACACAGGGACACGGGGACACAGGGACGTGGGGCTGAGGGGACATGGGGTGACTCTGATGTCGCACCGAACGGAGCCATCGACAGGGACCCTGCGCCACAGCCAGCTCTCGGGGAAGAAGCTCCGGGTCGGCACCTCCTCGTCGTCCAGCAGCTGCTGCTCCAGCGCCGCCTCCAGCACTGCAGGACCCAGGGAAACCCATGTCCTCAAGCACTGCCACCCGCAGGGTCCCTGCGTCCAGGATGTCCCCACATCCTGCCACCCACGGGGACCCCAAATCTGGGGTGTCCCCACGCACCACCACCCGTGCTCACCTCGTGCCAACCCCCCGGGCTGTCCCCGCCGGCGCAAGTCACGGGCCAGGGCACAGCAGTGCAGGAAGGCGTCACGACACCCCCCGGCTGTTGTCACCCGCTGTCCCCGCTGGTCACACGTTGCCCGCACGGGCAGCGCCATCGCCCCGTCCCGGCAGCAGCGCCATGTCGCTGGGTCACCCCGCCACTGCCCCGCTGCGGGAACGTGTTGGTGCAGGGGGCACACACACAAGGGGACATGGGGACAGGTCAGGGTGACGCCACAGGGACACATGGGGATGGGGGTCATAACCTTTGGGACACATGTAGTGGGGACATGTGGGGACATCTGTGACACCATGGGGACACATGGGGGTGCATGGGGACGTGTGGGTAACACCATGAATATGACCGAGGGAGACACACGGGGACACAAGTGACACCTCAGGGATGTGTGGGGATGTGAGTGATACCACGGGGACACATGGGGACACAGGTGACACCACGGCCATGGCATGCGGGGACAAGGATGGAGATGGGGACAAGGATGGGGATGGGGACCTGGGAACAGGGATGGGGCCAAGACCACTGCTGAAAGCCACCACTGAGGGGGACAGGGCGAGGGGCTGGGATTGGAGGGCAGCAGGGGGACATGGGGACGCAGTGACACAGGGACAAGGTGACATTGAGCACTCACCCTTCTCCTCCAGCAGCTGCAGCAGCTCCAGCGAGCGCCGCTGGCGGGGAGGAGACTGGGGACAACCAGGACCTAGAGGGGGGACATCCAGTGCCACCATATCCTCATGCCCCCCAGGTCCCCATGACTCCTTATGTCCCCACATCTCCCCTATCCCCGTGTCCCAATGTCACCACGTCCCCCCCCATATAGCCCTGTGTCCCCCATGTCCTCATGTCACAATGTCCCCACATCCTCCTGTATCTCCATGTCCCCCGTGTCATGTCCCTCCCCATTCCATGCCCCTATAACCCCATGTCCCCCATGATGCCTTTGTCCCATTGTTCCCATTTGCCCCCCAACCCCCATGTCCTCATGTGCCTCCCATGTCCCCCAGTGTCCCCCATATCCTCCCATGTCCCTCACGTCCCCCACATTGTCCTGTGTCCTTCATGCCCCCCATACCCCTCCATGTACCCCCATACCCATCCATGTCCCATGTCTCCCTATGTCCCCCACACCTTCCCATGTCCCCCATGTCCTCGTCCCTACTCACCTGGCCTCAGGGGACGGGTAGCTCGCCCCATCCCCAGCACAAGTCCTGCAGCCCTGAAGATCCCAGCAACATTGGGGCCCCCCCCAGGGTTGCACCCCAAATCGCTGCTGCCCAAAACTGCCTTCACCTGGAAGGCATGGGGGGAATCACCCCATGTCCCCAACGTGTCCCCAACATATTCCCAGGACCCCATTTCAACAGGGTATCACCAAAGCATCCCAGGGGTTTAGGGGATCCTAGAAGGGTCCATGGGATTTAGAGGGGACTGAGGAGTTTTGAGGGTCTCTGGGACTTGGGGTTCTGGGTTTTGGGGTGCAGAGGGATTTGGGGCATCACCATCAGGTTTGATGGGTGGTGGGCTTTGGCGTCACTGAGGGCTTGGGTTGCCAGGTTTGGGGGTTTTAGGGAGCTGTGTTTGGGGTTCCCAGGGTTTAGGGATTTGGAAGTCCTGGGTTTGGGGGGTTTAAGGGTGTGAGGTTTTGGGGTATTGGATTTCAAGGTGCATGGTTTGGGGGGTTTGGGGGAGGTCTGGGTTTGGTGTCCTCACTGCTTTGGGGTGTTAGGGTGCCATGTTTTTGGCAGATGCTTGATTTTGGGGACCCTGGGTTGGGGGGGGCTGTTTTTTTTAAATATTGGGGTGCTGGGATTCAGGTTTTAGGACAGCGAGTTTTGGGGTCCCCAGGGCTGAGGGGCTGTGAGGTTTGGGGATGTCAGGTTTAGGGACGAGGGTATAGGGGGTTGGGGGTCACCAGGACTTGGGGCTTTGGGGTGCTGGGTTTGCAGGGGGAGGCGGGTCCTCAGGTTTTGGGGGTGCAAGGTGCGGGATTCGGGGTGTCACCTTGGTGGGGCCAAGGCGGTGCCGCGGCTCCAGCGCCAGCACGGCCGTGTCGATGGCCCCCAGGGCCACAGTGGTCGGGGTCCCCGTGGTCACCGTCACCGTCAGGGAGGCTTGGGGACGCAGGTCGGGCCCTGGCGGGGGCACCACTACCCGCACCTGCCACAGCCCCGCCGCTCCAGTGTGCACCAGTATGGGCACTGGCAGCTCCCAGTGCTTCCAGTGCCCCCTTCCCCCCCTAGTGTGTGCCCAGTGCCCCGGTGCTCTTAGTGCGCTGCAGCTGTTATCAGTGCTCCCAGTGCTCCCAGCTGTTCCCAGTACCCCCAGTGCTCCCACTGTCCCAGCAGCTCCTGATCCCCCTGCTGCCCCCCCGTGCTCCCAGTATGTCCCAGTGCCCCCAGCAGCTCCTAGTCCCTCCCCCCCTAGTACATTCCAGTGCTCCCAGCAGCTCCTAGCCCCCTCCCCCCAGTACATCCCAGCACCCCTAGCAGCTCCGAGTCCCCCCCCACTCCCAGTATGTCCCAGTGCCCCCAGTAGCACCTGGTCGCCACAGGAATCCCCCACGGGTGCCCCCCAGCTGGCCGCCACCACCTGCCCCCTGGCCTGGAAGAAGGCGACGACGCGGAGCCGCGGGACCATGGCGGGTGTCACCGGCAGCGTCACCTCCGTCACCGTCCCCCGCTGCACCGCCTGGGCTGCCACCAGCCGCCCCCGTGCCACTGCCTGCGTGGGGACATGGGGACAGGGGGAGAAGGGACAGGGGGTGGTCAGCGAGGAGCCCCCCGGGGGAAATGCAAGGGGCACCCGTGCAACATGTGGCATGCAGCATATGGCATGCAGATGTTGCACATGCAGCATGCAGCGCGCGATATGCACGTGCAGGATGGTGTGTGCAACGTGCACTCACAACACACGGCAACACACACACACGTGCAACACAGATGCTTGCTTGACAGCATGTGCACACAACATGCAACGCGCAGCATGCACGCGGGACATGCAACATGCGTGCAACACCACGTGCAACGTGCAGCATGCAACCCACAACATGCACTCATGGCAGCATGCACGCATAACATGCACTGCACGCCGTGCACATATGGCAACATGCACGCATAACATGCAATGCATGCCATTCGCGTGGGATCTGCACGTGGGACGTGCACCACGCATGTGACACAGTGTTCATCGTGCACCATGCAACCCAACGCACGACATGCATGCATGACACGCGTGCATGCACCCTGCAACATGCACACGCAGTACATGCCATGCACCCACACCCACTCATGGCTCTGGGGGCTTGCGGAGGTCCCTGGGGAGGTCCCAGGGGGTCCCCATTGAGTGAGGGGGTGGATGCCAAGGGGTCGCGTGGGTGTGGGGCTCACCAGCACGTGGAAGAGGCGGGGGGCCGGAGGGGGGCCCAGGTCACGCAGCTGCAGCCTCAGCACTTCCCCAGGTTGCAGGGGTCCCCCAGGCCCCCCCAGAAGCAGGAAGCGCCCCGAAACTGCTTCCACTGGGGCCACTGTCATCTGTGCCTGGGCTGGGGGGCCATCTGCCTGCCCTGCTTCAACCTGGGGGGGACCCAGAGCACTCATGGCAGCCAGGTCCCCTTCCTTCTCCTGCAGCCCCCCACAGCACCCCATGCTCCCCGTGTCCCCCTGTGTCCCTGTGGCCTCCGTGTCCCCCTGTCCCCTTATCCCTATATTCTCATGTCTCCATGTCCCTGTGTCCCCCCATGCCTTCATACATCCATGCCCCTATGTCCCTATACCCCTATTTACCCATATCCCCATGTACCAATGTCCCCCCATGTCCCCATGTCCCCATATTCCCATGTCCCAATGTCCCCCCATGTCCCCCCATGTCCCCTTGTCCCCGTGTCCCCACTCACACTGAGGTCGAGGGCCGTGGCTCCCCTAGGGACGTTGATGGGGATGACGATGGCACCGGTGGTGTCAGCCCGAAACTCGATGGGGCGTGGGGAGGTGGCCCCTGTCACCCCCACTGTCACCCGCACCCCGATGCCAGGGGCCGGCTCCCCGCCAGCATGCAGCACCCGGCCCTGTGGGGAGCAGTGCTCACACCAGGATGTGCACAAAGCCTTGCACAAGTGTGCACAACTGTGCACCCCCTTGCACGAGCATGCATGAGTGTTCCCCAGGCCTTGCACGGCCTCGCACAAGCATGCACAAGCATGCACCACCACCCAGAGGGGCTTGCATGGCCATGCACAATCCTGCACAAGGATGCACCGCCAACGTACAGGGGCTTGCAGAGCTGTGCACAAGCACGCACCAGCTCCCACAAGCACGCACCGCCAAGCACAAGGGCTCGCACGGCTTTGCACAAGCATGCACGAGGGCTCGCACATTTCCCAAGAGCTCACCAGGAGGGTGAAGGGGGCCCCCGGCACGAAGAACCGGGGCGTCTCAGCCAGATCCAGGGCCCAGGGCGAGGCCACCAGGGCCACCGTCGCCTCCTGCTCCACCAGCTCCCCGCCTGCACCCGGTGTCGCTGGGGTCAGCCCGGGGGGGACTCGAACCCGTGGCCCCGCAGGGACACGGCCCCTTGTGGCCCACCCCAGCCACGCCCCCACCACCCTGGCCACACCCCCACAGTTTCCTAGACCCGCCCCTAGCCCCGCCCCTACCTTGTGCCTCCACCACCGCGACCGCCAGGCGCAGGCGCGCCCCCTGCAGGTCGGGCAGCGCCACACCAAGGGCACGGGCCACGGCCAGCAGGGACACATCCAGGGAGGCGTGGCCTTCGGTCACCTAGCAACAGTGGGCGTGGCCAGGAGCGGTGGGCGGGGCCGGCAACGAAGGGCGGGGCCAGGGAATGAATGGGGAATTGAGGCGCGCCCGCATTTAGGGGGTCCCAAGGATGGGAGGGGTGGGGGGGATTTGGGGTCTTCCCCCGGGGGTCCCGGGGTGATGCTCACCCGGCTCTGCTGCTCCAGTCCCCGTAGGAATTGTCCCCCTCGGCCCCCAGCGTTGAGGAGCCCCACACGCAGCTGCGCGTGGCCCCCCACGGGCGCCCCATCGGGGAACCTGGGGTCCACAGAGGTCAGTGGGGCCAGGGGGTCCCCAAAGGATAATAGCATCAGGGAAGGGGGGTTAAGGAGGACTGCAAAGGTCATCCAGGGTCAAGGGGCGGTTGGGGTTAGGGGAGGCCCAAAAGGGCACGGGATGCAGCTGGGGGGGGATCAGGAGGGTTGTGGGGTCCCTTGGAGGGTTTGGGGGGCTGGGGATGCCCAAAAGGGGTCCTGGGGTGGGTGGTTCATGGGAAGGGGTTGGGGTCCTGGGAGGGGTGAGAGAGATGGAGGGGCTGGAGGGGGTCCAGAAGGGCTTTGGGGGGGGTCCTAGAGGGACTTTGAGGGGTCATGGGGACTGTTGGGAGTCACAGAGGGGATTTGGGGTGGGGCAGATGGGGGGGATTGGGGATATCATGGGGGATACCATGAGGATGGGGGTCATAGGGGGGTTGGGGATTTGGGGGGGGGGATTGGGAGGCCCATGGGGATCTTTAAGGGGGGTTTTTGGGTGTCCCAGGGGGTTTGTGTTCATACTGGACGTGGAGGTGGACACGCAGCGGGGCCAGCTCAGGCTTGCTCAGCACCAAGAAGCGTGGTTCGGGGCGGATCCGTACCTCGAAGCCAGGCAAGGCTGGGGGTAGCAGCGGGATTTTGGGGGGATGCAGACATTAGGGGAAGCCCTGAGCCAGCACCGGACCCAGCCAGGGGTCCATTCCCTCCCCCCGAACCCCCACTCACCATACTTGCGCACCTCAAAGGCAGCTGAGCCATTGGTGTCCGGGCTGGCCGCCAGCTGGGCCCGCACGTGCCACGTCCCTGGCCTGGGGGACACGGGGGCACCTGTAGCCCCTACGGTCCCCTATAGCGCCCCCCCCATAGCCCCCTATAGCTCCTTTAGCCCCCTATAGCCCTTATGGTCCCCAATAGACCCCATAGGCCCCCTATAACCTCTATGGTTCCCAATGGCCCCAATATCACCCCTATAGCCCCTTATGGCCCCTATGGCCTCAGTGGTCCCCTATAAGCCCTTTATGACCCCTATAGTATACCAATAGCCCCATAGTTCCCACACCCCTCCAGCTCGCCTGCGGCCCCCTTTAGCTCTGCCTGTAGCCCCCCATATTCCCCTCTAACCCCCATGGCTCCTAGTTCCCTACAGCCTCCATAACCCCCAGCCACCTATAGCCTTTCTACATACCCCATAGCCCCTAACCCCTTGTAGCCCCATGACACCCCACTGTGCACAACTAAGCCTCACCAGTACCCCCAAAATACAGCCCCCATAACACTCCACAAACCTCTACAGCCCTCCCCAGCCCCCTATAGCCCCACAGACCCATATCCCCCCATACCACCCCACAGCCCACTACCATCCCATGTCCCCCTATGCCCCATAACCCCCTCCAGCCCCATAGTTCCCCCCACCCCACTCACAGGGCAATGTCAGGCAGCACCAACTGGTCGCTCAGCACCGTGTCCAGGGGCACCCGCTGTCCCTCCCGCACTCGTGCCCCCAGAGGGTTCTGGGGAGAACAGAGTGAGTATAGGGCCCACACTCAGCCCCAAAAACCCAGCCCTCTAGGGTCACATGAATCCTCTAGGGCTGTCCCACAGTCCCAGCCTCATAGGGTTGCTCCATAACCATAACCCATATAGGGCTACCCTAGCACAACAGCCCCAGCTCTATAGGCTGTTCCAGCCCCATAGGGCCACCCCACAGCGACAGTCCCATAGGGCCCATACCGTGATGGTGACCAGGATGGGTTCGGGGTTTGGCTGCAGCTCAGGGTCCATGGAGAAGACACGGAAGCGCACTGTGGATGTAGGGCCATATGGGAACAAGCAGGGTTTATGGGGTTGTAGGAAGCTCTATGGGCTGCAGGGTAATATATAGGGGTGCCGGAAGATCTTTGGGGGTGCAGAACAATATGTAGGGACATGTGGAGCTATAAAAGGTACAGGGGGTTGTAGAAGAATATAGGAATATAGAATATAGGAAGCTCAGGGAGGGGTATGTGGCGCAAGAAGGGATATATAGACATGCAGAGAGCTGTATGGGGGATGAATGAGGGCATCTGGGGATATTTGGGTGGATTGGGGGTGTATGGGACGGAAATGGATTTGGGATGAATTGGAGGGGTTGGGAGGTCTTGAGCTGATTTGGATGGATTGGGAAGATTAGGGGTGGATCGGGGGGGATAAGGGTTGATTTAAGGGGAAACTGGGTGGATTTGGGATAGGTTTGGGGGCTTGGTAGCATTATGAACAGATTTAGGGGATTTGGAAAGGATTTGGGGGATTTTTTTGGCTTTGGCTGCATGGGGGACATTGGGATGTAAGGGGGGGGGGGGGGGGGGGTAGTTGGGGGGTTGGAGGGGGGTTTTGGGGGCTCGCCTGTCGGGGGGGTGTTGCCCAGGGGGCCCCGGAGTGCCCAGTTGCCCCCCCCTGGCACCCGGCTGGTGCGGGTGGCCCTGGGGGGGTCCCGGGGCCACCTCATCATCCAGACTGACAAACCCCTCTACGCCCCCCGCCAGACAGGTGAGCCCCTACACTCCAGATCCATCCCAGATCTACCCACA
>CM030765.1:31929-42440 GCA_018104995.1 Cairina moschata | reverse complement strand
GGGGGATGGGGACAAGGGCACAGGGAGTGGGGATGAGGGACAGCAGGAGCCAGGGATGGGGACGGTACAAGCCAGGATGGAGACATCAGGGGATGGAGACACAAGGAGCTGGGATGGGGACACTGGGAGCCAGGGTGGTGACACTGAGAGCTGGGATGGTGACACCAGGGCCAGGGATGGGGACACCAAGGGCAGAGGCAGAGGTGGGGACACTACTACCCCTTGGGATGGAGACACCAGGAGCTAGGATGGGGACACCAAGGGCAGAGATGGGGACCCAAGGAGCAGTGACAAGGGAGCATAAGACATGGGCACCAAGCCAGACAATGCTGCAGTGTCCCTGCTGCATGGCCGTGACCAGGGCAGCCACTGGATGAACTGGGGTATCACCAGGTGCCACTGGGTGCCATCAAGGTTGGCGGCCGGCAGGGACGGCCATGTGACACAGAGTGTTAATAAATCTTTGTGTTTGTACCTGGGATGTGCTGGGGACTCTGGGGGGGGGGGGAGGGGAAGGGAGCACAGTCATGGGTGCTGGGTCCTAGGGGTGCCACCCCCCCCCAATGGCACCCATTGGGAAGGGGCTGGTGGTCACTGGTGTGTGCCCCAGTAAGCCAGGCAGTGTTTTGAGGGCAGGGAGGAAGGGGGCATACTGGAGCACTGGTGTGTGTTCTAGGGCACTGGGAAGGGTCTTAGGGATCATGGGTGGGTCTGGGGGCTGTATTGGGAGCACTGGTAGCTACTGGTTTGTGACTGAGGCAGGATTTCAGGGATCCAGACTGGTTGCTCAAAGCTCTGCTCAAAATAGTTCTTCCTTTGGGTTACTCAATAGGGCTCACAACCTGACTATAGCCTGGAACGCATGTTCTTCAGAAACCCACAACACCCCAAAAAGCTTGTGTTCTGGGCGGCTGGTGGGAACATAGCTGTCACCTTATTGGCCACATCCATAGTGGCATGATGACATCCATCCTGCCATTTGACTCCCCCATCGCTTGGTCTCCCGTGCAGATCCTTTAACCTTGCTTTTTTTTTTTTTTTTTTTTTTTGACTGCCCATTTTTCGTGGCACTGGTTTGGATGCAGCACCCTGTCCGGCACCGCTCCTTATGCTTGGTACTTCCCTTGACCTTGACATGCTTCTCGGGGCCCGGGTTCCGACTCCTGCGCAGACCCTCATCCCCTTCCTGCCGAAGAGCCTTTAATCTGTTACCCGGGAACACCGTAGGGGTTGGTGGCACTGGGGGTGTTGGGGGCAGATGCCTCCTTCTGCTTCGAGCTGAGACGAGGGTCCGTCCCCATTTTTCTCAGTGGTTGAGTCTTCTGTCCTGCAGGTGGGCAGCTGGATCGGTTACTACACCTTGCAGGGACTTAGGAGGGGGCTGCTGGGCCTCAGTAGGAGCAGGCTGACACCCGTCTCCCTCAGAGACTCCCAGGAACCCCTCAGACCAAATGGCTCTGCGCCACGATATTGGGGTGGGTTTAGGGGTTGGCTCCCTCTGCCTCCCTGCCAGGAGCCCTCGCTGCAGTCGATCCGCGTGAGGTCCTCGTTCTTTCCTTCTTGGTGGAGGCAGTCTTGAGGCGCGCAGTCCTTGCCCATGATAACCTCCTGTGTGGACCTTCCCCCCACATCCTCGCCTACCTGTCCTTCAAGCTCTAGAGCCTCAAACCTATTGTGTAAGGGCACCTGGGGAGGTTACACAGAAGGGGGCTCGCTGACGCGCAGCACTGAGCAGGGGCCTGTTTCCATTCCCCTCCCGGGGGAGCCGCAGACCCGGCAGCAGCCCCAAGCCCCCCACCCGCCCCGGCCCCATTGCCCCGCTCCGCTCTGAGCCCCGCGCAGCAATTGATGCCGCCGCCGCCAGCCCGCCAATAGCGACTTAGAATCTCTCCTGACGTCACCGGGCGCCGGGCAGATCCCGAGAAGCGGAAAGCGAAAGCGAAAGCACTGCGGGCGGTGCCCCGGGCCCCCTTCCAGATAGAGCGTCTCTCCCCGGCTTCGACCCCGGCGTGTCCCCCCGCGGGAGGCTGGAGTCGCAGAATAGCCCCAGTTCGAAGGGACCCACCGGGACCATCCAGTCCATCTCCTGGCTCCACACAGGACCACCCAAAAATCAGACCCTGCGCCTAAGAGCCTTCTCCAAACGCTCCTTGAGCTGCAGCAGGCTCAGGGCCATGGCCACGTCTCCGGGGAACCTGTTCCAGTGCCGGACCACCCTCTCGAGGAAGAACCTTTTCCAAACAGCCGGCCTGAGCCTCCCCTGTGGCAGCTCCACGCCGTTCCCTCGGGCCCTGTCGCTGGCCCAAGAGAGCAAAGACCGGCGGCTGCCCTTCCACTCCCCTCATCAAGAACTGTGGGTCACCGCGAGGCCTCCCCTGCGTCTCCTCTGCTCTGGGCTCAACAAGCCAAGCGCCTTCAGCCGCTCCTCACACGCCTTGCCTTGCAGTCATTTCACCGTCTCCGTTGCCCTTCTTCGCACACTTTCTGCTATTTGATGTCCTCCTTATACTGTGCTGCTCAAAGCTGCACACAGAATTCCAGATGCGGCCACACCAGTGCTTTGTAGAGCGGGTCAATCCTTTCTCTTGGCTCGATGCAGCCAGGATACAGTTGGCCCTTTTAGCCACTAGGGCACACTGTCGGCTCACATTTAGCTTACCATCAACCCTGGATCTCTCACTCCAGCCGCCAGACATGCACCTAGGATTACACCACCCCAGGTGCAGAATCCAGCATTTACTCGTTAAATTTCATACACCAATTTTATTGGCAATTGTCCCGTGTTCTCATCCATCAACATCTCTCTGCAAGGCCTCTCTACCCTCAAGGGAATCGACTTGATTGTCATAAAAGGACATTACATAATCACAGAATGGTTGTGGTCAGAAGACCATTGGGTCCAACCCCACTGCTCACACAGGGACATGCAGAGCACGTTGTCCAGAACCATATGCAGGTAGTCTTTGGTGATCTACAGGGAGGGAGACTCCAAAACTCTCCAGGCAACTGGTGCCAGTGCTCTGTAAAGCACTTCCCGATGTTCAGACAGAGCCTCTTGTGCTCTAGTTTGTGCCCTTTGCCTCTTGTCCTAGCACCACTGAGAAGAGCCTGGCCCTGTCCTCTCTGCACCCTCCCTTCAGGTATTTGTGGGTCCTGAATGCCATCCAGGATGCTGATAGCCTTCTCTGTGGCAAGGGCATATTGCTGGCTCCTGTTCCACTTGGTGTCCACCAGGACCCCCAGGGTCTGCAGAAAGCAGGGCTGCTTCCCAGCTGGGTGCCTCAAGCACGTTCTGGTGCCTGGGGTTGTTCCTCCAGGGGCAGGACTTCAGGCTGTCAAGGCATGACTTTCCCTTCATAGAAAGGATTCGGTTGGAAGGGACCTTAAAGATCATCTAACTCCAATGCCCCTGCCATAGGCAGGAATGCCACCCACTAGATCAGGTTGGCCAAGGCCCCATCTAGCCTGGCCTTAAACTCCTCCAGGGATGGGGCATTCACAGCTTCGCCTGGCAACTTATTCCAGTGCCTCACCACCCTTACAGTGAAGAATTTCCTCCTAATGTCTATTCTAAATCCATCCTCTTTTAGTTTAATACCATTCCCCCTTGTCCTATGATTATTTATGCAAGTAAAGAGTCCTTCTCCATCATTTTGTAAGACCCCTTTAAGTACTGAAAGGTCACAATGAGGTCTCCCCAGAGCCTTTTCTTCTCCAGGTTGAACATCCTCAGCTCTCTCAGCCTTAGTTCATGAACCCATGTTTGTTCTGACTGATGACTGCACTTTCAAGTGGTTTTCAATAACTGCTAGAATTATCTCCATAATTTTACCAGGCATTGTGGTGAGACTGACAGGCCTGAAATTATCAGGGTCTTCTGTCCTGCCTTCTTGTAAATGGGACAACATTTGCCAGCTTCCAGTCAACTGGGACCTTTCCAGATTCCCAAGACTGTTGATAAACAACAAAAAGAGGCCTCGCAGTAACATCAGTCAGCTCTTTCAGTATCCTGAGATGAATCCCATCGGGCACCAGACTTATGTGCATGCAGATGCAGCAGCAAATCCCCAACAAGTTCAGCATCAGCTAGGAACTCATCCGGAAGCCTATAACTTATTGTTAACATATTTTCAAAGCCTTTGTTGTTGTTGTTGTTATCACCCACAGTACTAGCCAGCTTCAACTCCAGTTGAGATTTGGCTGCACAATTTTTTTGCCCTACCATGACAAACAGCATCTCTGAAGCCCTCCTGAGTGGCCCAACCTTGTTTCCAAAGTTCCTAAGCTTTCTTCTTCCACCCAAGTTCCAGGTCAGGCTCAAGTCTGCTCTCCCAGAATCCAAGGCAGCAGCTTTGCTGATACTTTTTTTCACATATCACTAAAGATTTTAAACTCAACCATTTCATAATGCCTGAGGCCAAGTCAGGCACCAACCACCACTACACCCACAAGACCCTCTCTATTTACAAACAACAGATCTAGGAGGGCACCTTTCCTGGTTGGCTCTCTTAGTACCTGTACCAAGATGTTATCATCACGGTGCTTTGGGAATTACCTGGACCTGTTTGTGTCTTCCTTGTGATAGTCCCAGATAATATCTGGGAATCTGAAGTCACCCATAAAGTCAAGAGCAGCTGATCAAGAGATATCCTTTAGTTCCTTAAAAAATAATTAAGCGGTGTTGTCATACTGGCTGTGTGGCTTACAGTAGACTTCCACAATGACATCCACTTTATTTCCTTGTACCCTAATCCTTACCCAGAGGCTCTCAACTATGCCACTGCCAATTGCAAACTCTATACAGCCCAACCCCTCGATTAGATATGGCACTGCCTCCCCACCTCTCCTGCCCTGCCTACCCTTCCTGAAAACCCTATAGCCATCCACACAGAACAACAGTCACAGGACAATTCCCACCGGGTTTCACTTGCATAGGTGATGTTGTAGCTCTTGCACCAAACCAAAGCTTTGAGTTTCTCTTGCTTATCCCTCATGCTGCGTGTTTTGTTGTAGAAACATTGCAAATATGCTCCNCATCAAGGCCCAGCAGCAGCAGGACTGTGTCAAATAAAGTTTTGTACAGGAAGATGGAGTCTGGCAGTGGCATTTCTTGGGTGCTTTGTGTCCTGAGGCTTTGCTGCCTGCAAAGGCATCCTGCAGCAGACTGTCTTCTTGATGTTGGTCCTGGGAGTCAGAGCCAGGAGGAACCTAAGCTCCAGCTGCCCCCGGTTTCCTGGTTCCCCGGCTGTGCGCACAAGGGACATCATGAGCTCTTGGAAGTTCTTTTGCTGGAAAAAAAAAGAGGGTCTTGTGGGAGACGTGGCAATTGGCGGCCGCCTCGGTCATAGTGGCCATGAAGTGGTTGAGTTTAGAATTTATGGTGACAGAAGGAAAACTGCCACCAAAACTTCAGCCCTGGATATGGGGAAAGCGGGCTTCAGGCTGATCACGGAACTCGTCAGCAAGGTCCCCTGGGAAGCTGCTTTTGAAGGCATTGGCCTTCATCAGTGTGGTCAATCTTTAAGCACTGCCTCCTAAAAGCACAAGACCAGGTGATTTCAAAATATCAGAAGTCAGGCAGGCGGGGCAGAAGCCTGGGCTGGCTGGCCTGGGACCTTCTACTGGAGCTTAGACAGAAAAAGAAAGTGTATGGCTGCTGGAAGGAGGGTCCGGCGATGAGGAAGTAATACAGGGATGCTGTTCGTGTTTGTAGGCAGAAAATTCGTGGGGCCAAAGCCCAACTAGAGTTGAAGCTGGCCATGTCTGTGAGAGACAATAAAAAAGTTTTTTTTTAGATATGAAAACGGAAAAAGGAGAACCAAAGAAAACACAGGTCTGCTACATGACGGGGAAGGTCTCCTCACAGACAATGACACAGGCAGAGCAGAGACATTTAATGCCTTTTTCACCTCTGTCTTCAATGCTGATGATGGGCTTTGGGACTCTGGGTGCCCTGAGCTGTAGGACCATGACGGTGGGAATGACAAACTTCCAACCGACCCTGAACATGTGCGGGATTTGCTGCTCCACCTGGATCCATACAAGTCCATTGGTCCGGATGGGATCCATCCCAGGGTGCTTAAAGAGCTGGCTGATGTCATTGCAGGACCTCTCTCAATTATTTTTCAATGATCTTGGGAATCTGGAGAGGTCCCAGTAGACTGGAAGCTGGCAAATGTTGTCCCAGTTTTCAAGAAGGGTAAGAAAGAACACCCTAGCAATTACAGGCCTGTCAGTCTCATGTCAGTGCCTGGTGAAATTATGGAGAAGATGATTCTTGAAGTTATTGAGGTGCACCTGGGGGACAATACAGTCATTGGTCCCAGCCAACATGGGTTCATGAGGGGTAGGTCCTGCCTAACAAATTTGATTTCCTTTTATGATAAGATCACCCATCTAGTTGACCAAGGGAAACCAGCTGATGTGATCTTTTTAGACGTCAGCAAGGCTTTTGACACAGTTTCCCATAGGATCCTACTGGACAAAATGTCCAGCATACAACTGAACAAAAACATCATACAATGGGTGAGCCATTGGTTGACGGGCAGAGCTCAAAGAGTTGTGGTTAATGGGGCCACATCTGGCTGGCGGATGGTCACTAGTGGGGTCCCTCAAGGCTCCTCCATTTTAGGGCCAGTCCTCTTCAATATCTTTATAAATGATTTGGCTGTAGGACTGGAAGGTGTTTGGAGCAAACACCAAACAACACCAAACAACACTGAACAACACCAAACTTGGAGTTGTTGACTCGGATGAGTGTGGAAAGGCCTTGCAGAGAGATCTGGACAGATTGGAGAGCTGGACAATCACCAACCACATGAAGTTTAACAAAGGCAATTGCCGGGTCCTGCACCTGGGATGGGGCAACCCTGGCTATACGTATAGACTGGACGACGAGACTCTGGATAGCAACCCTGCAGAGAGGGATCTGGGGGTTGTGGCTGTCAGAAGCTGAACATGAGCCAGCAGTGTGCCCTAGCAGCCAGGAGGGCCAACCATATCCTGGGGTGCATCGAGCACGGCATTGCTAGTCAAGGGAAGTGATTGTCCTGCTCTACTCTGTGCTGTGCAGCCTCACCTCAAGTACTGTGTGCAGTTCTGGGCACCACATTACAAGAAGGACATTAAACTGTTGGAGAGTGTCCAAAGGAGGGTGTTGAAGATGGTGAAGGGCCTAGAGGGGAAGAGGTATGAGGAGCAGCTGAGGGCACTGGGCCTGTTCAGCATGGAGAAGAGGAGGCCGAGGGGGGACATCATCGTGGTCTACAACTTCCTCGTGAGGGGGACTGGAGAGGAAGGTGACCTATTCTCTGTAAACACCAATGATAGGACCCGCAGGAATGGTGTTAAGCTGAGGCAAGAGAAGTTTAGTCTGGACATCAGGAAGAGGTTCTTCACCGAGAGGGTGGTTGCACACTGGAACAGGCTCCCCAGGGACATAGTCACTGCACCAAGCCTGAATATAAAAAGCGATTGGACTGTGCACTTAGTCACATGGTCTAAACTTTTGGGCAGACCTGTGCGGTGCCAGGAGTTGGACTTGATGATCCTTATGGGTCCCTTCCAACTCAGGATATTCTATGATTCTATGATTCTGTGATTGTGTAGCTGGGTTCAAAGCTTCTTCTTAGCTTCCCACCTTTATATATTGAAATCTTGAAAGAGGCCAAGGGAGTCCTGCAGCCACGGAGGCTCCATCTCACTGAGGTTCGGTCTGCTTGGATCACCTGCTTCTATCAGATGCAGTGCCTTCCAAACACGTTTCCTTCCCTAGTTTCCCCACCGTGTCTGTTCTTGATTTTAATGCTGCAATATTTAAAATACACCCCAATGAATTTGGCTTGAGAGTGACAGTCTTTTCCATGCTTGCTTTAAAACGAGGTGCAATAAAGTGGAACTGGTGTTGTGGGAGTGCAGAATTGTTATTGGTTGCTGAGAGTTGGGGGAAGCTGGGGTGGCCCCGTGGCTCCTGCAAGCCCATCTCATGAAGAATTTGGGTGCTGGGAAATAAAACACGAGTGCAGCAGGTTGGGTGCTGTGGCAGGGAGGTGGCTTGCAAGGGCCTGAGAGAGAGCTTCAAGGCTGAGGCCACCTGCTGTCTATGCTTGGAGGACTTCCAAGAGCTCATGATGCCCCCCATGGGCACAGCCAGGGAGCTGAGAACCAGGTGGAGATGGAGCCTAGGTTTCTCCTGGCTCTTGACTCCCAGGACAAACACCAAGATGACGGTCTGCTGCAAGGTGCATTTCTGATGCACGTCGCCAGCTCCTGCCCGCTGGCAGCCAACAGCTCCGTGATGGACTTCAACTTCACCGAGGCCTTCAACAAGAACCATCTGGTGTGCTATGACTCTGACACTCAGTGCTTCATCACCTGTAGCTGGAGGTTGCTGTGGCTGCACACCACCCACCTCGCCGCCCAGCTCAACAACGACAGCACCTGGGTGCAACGCACTGAAGCTCGACACCAGGCCTGCAGTGACCTGGCCCTGCACTACTGGGGGTGGACGGCGCTGAGGAGCAGTGAGCCCCTGGGGGGGGCTTGGCATGAGGCCATGGTGTGGAGGCATTGCAGGAGAATATTGCCTGGGGTGTTACGCGGGATGGTTGCAGAGCATGTTGCCAGGTGGTGTTGCACAGGGACATTGCACGGAGGTGTTGCAGAGCTTGTTGCATGGAGTTGTTGCATGGGGGCATTGCACAGCGTTCTTGCAGAGCATGTTGCATGGGATTGTTGCACAGCGGTGTTGCATGGGGGGTGTGTTGCACAGGGGTGTTGTAGAACATGTTGCAAGGAGATGCTGCACCGGAAATTGCATGGGGCTGTTGTAGAGCACACAGCATGAGGACATCGCAGGGGGATTTTGCACGCAGCACTACAAAGTGCATTGCATTGCCCGTTGCAAGGGGATGTTGCACAGAGCAATGCCTTTTGCAGGGTGTGGGATAGGGGTGTGGCACAGGGCATTGCATGGGGATGTCGCACGTGACATCACATGGAACAATGCCTAGAGCTTGCACAGGCCGTTGCATGGGGAAGTGGCATGGGGAAGTTGCGTGGAGCTTTGCACAGGGCATTGCACGGGAGCGTTGCATGGGAGCGTTGCACGGAACATTGCGTGGGGACGTTGCACAGGGCAGGGNTCTCAAATAATTTTCTTCAGACAGGATCTTCTCTGAAGCTATTTTATTCGCAATAGTAACGGTCCTGTCAATCAGGAGCACATTTTAGTAAACAAACCCTATCACCTCCCCTGTTTCCTCATTGGCTGAGTACTACAGGTTCACAAGCTACATGACACTCCTCTGTGCCATATATGTGCAATCTTTCTTTTTTTTTTGCAGCCCTTTAATTTCTCCTTTCTTATGATTTGAGAACTTTTGATCTTTGTTTTCCTGTTCTCACACTGCTCATCCTCTTTTTCTCAAACTTCTACCTTATTTTGGAACAGTGAGGCCTTGACGGTCCACTTATCTACTTAGAATTTCTCTTTATTATGACTACACAATTACCTTGGAATACAGAAAAATAATTCTCTACTGCAAAAACACAACATTGTTTCTCACACCAGCCCAGCTCAGAGTGGTGGGACCAGACCACCCTGTCACTGCCATTCTGGGGCAGGATGTCGTGCTGCCCTGCCACTTGTCCCCTCAACGCGATGCTCGCACCTTGGAGGTCAGGTGGATCCGGGACAATATCTCTGAGACCGTGCACCACTACCGCAATGGAGAGGACCTGTACGGGGAGCAGATGGGGGCATATGCCGGGAGGACAGAGTTGGTCAGAGATGGTCTCTCTGCTGGAAGACTGCAATTGCGAATCACGGGGCTGAGACCCTCAGATGATGGCCAGTACTTCTGCACTGTGGGAGGTGCTGATACTTATGATGAAGCCATTGTGGAGCTGCAGGTGTCAGGTTAGTGGCTGGGGTGATGCTGCCAGGGCAGAGTTTACGTGTCCTTTGAATGTTTCAGCTCTTTCACAGCATGGAGCATGCCCATGGATGTGGAGATAATATCTGGGGAGAGAGCTCCCTGGAGAGTTTTGTCAGTTTTCACTGGTGTCCTTGCAGACAATAATCATAATATTGTGAGGGCACTGGGCACAGGCTGCTGAGCAGCACCTTCAGCTGTGTCAGCACTGGGACCAAACAGCACACAGGGAGAATCGCAGAGTCCTCTGAGCAGCCGGGCGTCTGCTTTACTTTTGCTTTCTGTGCTGGGGGAGACCGGATATGTTGTCAGGAAGTCTCGGGGCTTCTTGACCCAGCATGGCTTGGTACAGAGACGCTGCCCGGAGGTGCTGGATCTCTGCACCTGGGTTTTATGGACAATATGGGGTCACTGACATTGTGCAGCTCCTTTCTGTTTCTAGCAGCAGCCAGGTAGGACTGGGGTGAGGGTGGGTGCACCTAGCACCTGGAACAAGAGCTGCTGGTGCCGTAGCTGTGCTAAGCTCTGTCTGTCTTGGGAGCAGATGGGGTCTTTGCCTTGGAACTGAATCCCTCC
>CM030765.1:5370-23483 GCA_018104995.1 Cairina moschata | reverse complement strand
GCCTGGGGTGGGAGTGGGGAGTGCTGGGGCTGGGGCTGCCCTGGGCATGGGACACTGCTGGGATGGCTGAAAGGAACGGGGATCAAGGTGGGGATGGGGAGCGAGCTGTGGGGCTGCCCCGCTCTGCACTGATGCTTCTGGGACAGGGACATCCTCAACTCGTCCCCATTCACTTCCCCTTGTGTTTTCGTGGCACAGTGCAGAGAGCTGCACAAGTGTCTGTCCTTAATGCTACAAGTCTTGCAAAAAGCTGGGCCTCAGTCCTTGTTACTCTGGTCGCTACAAGTCCTGGAGCAGGGTGGTCTGTGCACATGCATGAGAGCAAAAAAATTGGGGGTCTAACCATCTAGCCATGGAAGCAGCATTGAATTGAAAGTCTCTCCACTCTGACCATTCATTCCTTTTGCTTTTCTATAGCAGAGGAAAAGGATGCAAAGCTGGGTAAGTCTCCTTTCCCAAAGAAAAGGCATTTGGTGTCTTCCCATGGGCATACTCCCCTCTGACCATACATTGCTTTTCTCTCTCTTTTTCTTTTCCAGTGGAACAGACTGAAGAGATAGGTGAGTGTCCATCCCTGAACTCGAAGAATTTGTGGTATAGACATGGGATGAGAAGTCTTTCCCTCTGATCATGCATTCCTTATGCTTTTCTTTTCCAGAGGAAAAAAACGCAATACTGGGTGAGTCTCTCTTCTCCTCACCACAGATGGAAGGCATGTGAGGTCTTTGCCCTGGTAGCAGTCACTTGATGAGAAGCTGACTCCTCTCATCAATGCATTGCTTTTCTGTTTCATTTGTAGAAGAACAAGCTGAAGAGCTGGGTGAGTGTTCCTGTGCTTGGGATCAAGGACAAAACCAAGGCGATGTGTAGGGGAGGGTGGGCAGCTGGGACAGAGCAGCCCAGGGATGAACCCTCACTGCCCACACCCACTGGGCACAGTTCATGGATTGTGACCAGCTCTCCCCTCTTCTTCCAGCATGGAGAAGGTGTCTGCTGCCTCAAAATAGAGGTAGGTGTGCATTGGGTTGCCCTCTGAGGTGCTCCTCCTGCCCTTGCTGGGGCATGTTCCGGAGCCAAGAGGTGCCCCATCTCCTGCCCCGTGGGGCAGCTCCTGGCNCAAATCCTAACCTTTTTTTCACCATTACCTGACGCCTGATCACCTCCCATTTTTCCTCATTGGATGAGTACTACAGGTTCACAACCTACTCGACACTCCTCTATGCCATATATGTATAATTTTTCTTTCTTTCTTTTATTTTTTTTTTCAATGCTTTAATTTCTCCTTTCTTATATTTTGAGAACTTTTGATCTCTGTATTACTGCTCTCACACTGCTCATCCTGTTTTCCTCAAGCTTCTACCTTATTTTGGAAAAGTTAGGTTTTCTATGGTCCACTTATCTACTTAGCATTTCTCTTTATTCTGACTACACCTTAAAATACAGAAAAATATTTCACTACTGCAAAAACACAACATTGTTTCTCACACCAGCCCAGCTCAGAGTGGAGGGACCAGGACACCCTGTCACTGCCATTCTGGGGCAGGATGTCGTGCTGCCCTGCCACTTGTCCCCTCAACGCGATGCTCGCACCTTGGAGGTCAGGTGGATGCGGGATGAGTTCTCTGAGACAGTGCACCACTACCGCAATGGAGAGGACCTGTACGGGGAGCAGATGGGGGCGTATGCCGGGAGGACAGAGTTGGCCAGAGATGGTCTCTCTGCTGGAAGACTGCAATTGCGAATCACGGGGCTGAGACCCTCTGATGATGGCCTGTACGTCTGCACTGTGGGAGGTGCTGATACTTATGATGAAGCCATTGTGGAGCTGGAGGTGTCAGGTTAGTGGCTGGGGTGATGCTGCCAGGGCAGAGTTTACGTGTCCTTTGAATGTTTCAGCTGTTTCACAGCATGGAGCATGCCCATGGATGTGGAGATAATATCTGGGGAGAGAGCTCCCTGGATAGTTTTGTCAGTTTTCACTGGTGTCCTTGCAGACAATAATCATAATATTGTGAGGGCACTGGGCACAGGCTGCTGAGCAGCACCATCAGCTTTGTCAGCAATGGGACCAAACAGCACACAGGGAGAGTCGCAGAGTCCTCTGAGCAGCTGGAAATCTGCTTTACTTTTGCTTTGTCTGCTGGGGGAGACCTGAGACGTAGTCAGGAAGTCTTGGGGCTTCTTGACCCAGCACGGCTTGGTGCAGAGATGCTGTCTGGAGGTGCTGGAGTGCAGCACATGTATTTTCAGGGTTATTTGGGGTCACTGGCATTCTGCAGCCCTGCTCTCTGGATTTTGCACCAAACGGGGTGGTTTTAGGGTGAGGGTGAGTGCATGGAGTGCCTCGTCCTTCAGTCCCTGGGGCCATTGCTGTGCTAGGCTGTGTCTGGCATGGGAGCAGATNCAAATCCTAACCTTTTTTTCACCATTACCCGACGCCTGATCACCTCCCATTTTTCCTCATTGGATGAGTACTACAGGTTCACAACCTACTCGACACTCCTCTATGCCATATATGTATAATTTTTCTTTCTTTCTTTTATTTTTTTTTCAATGCTTTAATTTCTCCTTTCTTATATTTTGAGAACTTTTGATCTCTGTATTACTGCTCTCACACTGCTCATCCTGTTTTCCTCAAGCTACTACCTTATTTTGGAAAAGTTAGGTTTTCTGTGGTCCACTTATCTACTTAGCATTTCTCCTTATCCTGACTACACCTTAAAATACAGAAAAATAATTCTCTACTGCAAAAACACAACATTGTTTCTCACACCAGCCCAGCTCAGAGTGGTGGGACCAGACCACCCTGTCACTGCCATTCTGGGGCAGGATGTCGTGCTGCCCTGCCACTTGTCCCCTCAACGCGATGCTCGCAGCTTGGATGTTAGGTGGATCCGGAATGATTTCTCTGAGACAGTGCACCACTACCGCAACGGACAGGACCTGTATGGGGAGCAGATGGGGGCATATGCCGGGAGGACAGAGTTGGCCAGAGATGGTCTCTCTGCTGGAAGCCTGGACTTGAGAATCACGGGGCTGAGACCCTCTGATGATGGACAGTACGTCTGCACCGTGGGAGATGGTCATGCTTATGATGAAGCCATTGTGGAGCTGGAGGTGTCAGGTTAGTGGCTGGGGTGATGCTGCCAGGGCAGAGTTTACGTGTCCTTTGAATGTTTCAGCTGCTTCACAGCATCGAGCATGCCCATGGATGTGGAGGTAATATTTGGGGAGAGAGCTCCCTGGAGAGTTTTGTCAGTTTTCACTGGTGTCCTTGCAGACAATAATCATAATATTGTGAGGGCACTGGGCACAGGCTGCTGAGCAGCACCTTCAGCTGTGTCAGCACTGGGACCAAACAGCACACAGGGAGAATCGCAGGGTCCTCTGAGCAGCCGGGCGTCTGCTTTACTTTTGCTTTCTGTGCTGGGGGAGACCTGAGACGTAGCCTGGAAGTCTTGGGGCTTCTTGACCCAGCACGGCTTGGTGCAGAGATGCTGTCTGGAGGTGCTGGAGCACAGCATCTGTGTTTCTGCATGATTTGGGGTCATTGGCATTCTGCAGCCCTGCTCTCTGGATTTTGAACCTAACAGGGTGGTTTTGAGGTGACGGTGGGTGCATGGAGTGCCTGGTAACCTGATCCCCTGGGGCCGTGGTTCTCTTTGGCTTTGTCTGGCATGGGAGCAGATGGGGTCTTTGCCTTGAAATGAATCACTCCCCAGATCAAGAAACCACCACGGGCTCTTCCCCCAGCCACAGGCGCTGACCCCCACCTCTCCCTGGGGGNTAGCCAGTGGCTTTCCCTGGAGGTCGGGAGAGGCCCCTGCTGGGGACAAGCAACTCGTGCTTGCTAAAGGCAAACTGGGCACCCAGATGCAATGGGATGGTGGTGCCAGCCCTGCAGAGCTCCCCAGACATTGCCCCAGGGGCAGAGTTGCTCCAGGAGAGTTATTGCAGCCAGGAACTGGGCAAAGGTTAGGAAAGCTGGGCGGAGCCTTGTACTTTCTGCAGCTCTGCTGAGTACCGTGAAGGACATCTATCTTGGCTTGGAGAAAAAAAAGCCTGGGGGGCCACCTACCCCCTGGGGGACCTCTCTCTCAGATGGGGCTCCCCTGGGGCTGCAGCCACCCCAGCTTCACCGGCCATGCCAGGGGCCTCCTGACTTCCCTCGTCACTCTGCTCCTCCTCCGGCTGGGCTCAGGTAGGATCCTGTGGGGCTGCTGGGGGCTCTCCCCCCTGTGCATGCAGACTTGCTGCTGTGGGGCAGGGGAGCGGCTGTGGGAAAGGGGGGACCCGAGCCCACATCTCGTCCGTGCTGGGTTTCACTTTCACTTTTGTTCTTTCACGCAATATGGCTGCTGCCTTGGCTGCCCTTTCTGTGTGTCCTTCACCCGCCCGAATGCTGCAGAGAGGGCTCCCACTCCCAGCACACCTCCTTCTCCTGCACGTCCTCCCTCTCCCTCTCCTGTTTCCCTGGTGGTTTCCCATGGGACACGGGGGACGCAGCACGCACCAACTCACGCACAGCTCGCCCTTTGTCACTCACTGCCCCTAAATTTACGATGGCAAAATCTTTCCTCCTCTCTGTGCCCTTCTCCATTGCCCTGTGTGAGAAACATCTCAAATAATTTTCTTCAGACAGGATCTTCTCTGAAGCTATTTTATTCACGATTGCAACGGTCCTGCCAATCAGGAGCACATTTTAGTAAACAAATCCTAACCTTTTATTCTCTATTACCCGACACCTGGTCACCTCCCCTGTTTCTTCTTTGGCTGAGTACTACAGGTTCACAACCTACTCGACACTCCTCTATACCATATATGTATCATTTTTCTTTCTTTCATTTTTTTTTCAATGCTTTAATTTCTCCTTTCTTATATTTTGAGAACTTTTGATCTTTGTTCTCCTGTTCTCACACTGCTCATCCTCTTTTTCTCAAACTTCTACCTTATTTTGGAACAGTGAGGCCTTCTACGGTCCACTTATCTACTTAACATTTCTCCTTATTCTGACTACACCTTAAAATACAGAAAAATATTTCTCTACTGCAAAAACACAACATTGTTTCTCACACCAGCCCAGCTCACAGTGGTGGGACCAGGACACTCTGTCACTGCCATTCTGGGGCAGGATGTCGTGCTGCCCTGCCACTTGTCCCCTCAACGCGATGCTCGCACCTTGGAGGTCAGGTGGATCCGGAATGATTTCTCTGAGACCGTGCACCACTACCTCAATGGAGAGGACCTGTACGGGGAGCAGATGGGGGCATATGCAGGGAGGACAGAGTTGGCCAGAGATGGTCTCTCTGCTGGAAGCCTGGACTTGCGAATCACGGGGCTGAGACCCTCTGATGATGGCCGGTACGTCTGCACTGTGAGAGATGGTGATGCTTATGATGAAGCCATTGTGGAGCTGGAGGTGTCAGGTTAGTGGCTGGGGTGATGCTGCCAGGGCAGAGTTTACGTGTCCTTTGAATGTTTCAGCTGTTTCACAGCATGAGGCATGCCCATGGATGTGGAGGTAATATCTGGGGAGAGAGCTCCCTCGATAGTTTTGTCAGTTTTCACTGGTGTCCTTGCAGACAATAATCATAATATTGTGAGGGCACTGGGCACAGGCTGCTGAGCAGCACCTTCAGCTGTGTCAGCACTGGGACCAAACAGCACACAGGGAGAGTCGCAGAGTCCTCTGAGCCTCTGAGGTCTGCTTTACTTTTGCTTTCTGTGCTGGGGGAGACCTGAGACATTGGCAGGAAGTCTCGGGGCTTCTTGAACGAGCACGGCTTGGTGCAGAGATGCTGCCTGGAGGTTCTGGATTTCTGCACCTGGGTTTTATGGACAATATGGGGTCACTGACATTTTGCAGCTCCTCTGTTTGTTTCTAGCACCAGCCAGGGTGGATTGGGGTGAGGGTGGGCATATGGAGCACCTAGAAGAAGAGCCGCTGGTGTCATGGCTGTGCTAAGCTCTGTCTGTTATGGGAGCAGATGGGGTCTTTGCCTTGGAACTGAATCCCTCCCCAAGTCAAGCCCCAGACACGCGCTCTTCCCCCAGCCACAGGCGCTGACCCCCACCTCTCCCTGGGGGGCTACGAGGCCGGAGGCGTCCGGGTGCTGTGTCAATCGGCCGGCTGGTACCCGCTGCCGCAGCTGCTGTGGAGGGATGCTCGTGGGCAGCACCTGCCCTCGGTCTCCCAGACACATTCCCAGGACCAGGAGGGGCTCTTTGAAATCGAAGGCGCTGTCATCGTGACTGGGAGCGTCAAGGGGCCCTTGTCCTGCGTGGTCAGGAGCAGCCGCCTCCAGCAGGAGCAGGAATCATCCCTTCACATCGCAGGTACAAATGGCACAGCCAGGGTGAGGTGTTCCTGGCCCCTGCACTTGTCCCGATCCAGGAGAAGTCTGGGTCTTGCTTTTCTAATCCCAGCCATGTAAACAAAGCCCTTTTCCTGGTGTCTTTTTTCAGCTCCCTTCTTCCAAAATGCCCAACCCTTGATAGTGGCTCTGGCTTTGGTCCCCGTGCTTTTTGTGGTGTTCATTGGCCTCGGTGTTTATCTCTTTCGAAAGCAAGGTAAGCTGGCAGCGCAGGGATNTCCTGATGGCAAACCAGCTGCCTGCAGCCAGGAGGACGAGGCCGATGGCTGCCACTGCTAGCACCATGCCTATGGGAAGGGTGTGCGGGAGCCGGGCATGGGGAGCTGTGGGACAGAGGGTGTGAGGGCAGTGGGGTGAACCTGGGGGTGCGCAGCTGGGGCAGACGGTGCCTGGGGGTGATGGCTGTGGGCAGCCCAGCTGGGGAGGCTGCTGAGAGAGCTGGGGAGCTTCAGCCTTCATCCCCCAGCCCTGAGATGGGAGCCAGGGCTGGGCAGCACTTTGGCCTGTGCACCTCAGTCCCTGTTCTTCTTGCAGGTTCCTGCAGAGGGAGATGCCCAAGGTGAGCACCAAGGGCTCCTGGCTGTTGGGGTTTGCAGAAGGGAGTGGGGGACATGGCAGGGCTGTGCAGTGCTCTTCTTCTCAGCACACACACACCTCAGAACCAGGGGGTTTGTGGAAGTGTTGCTAAGGACCTTCAGCAACTTTTCGTTTTGCTCTCTCTCTGCCTCTCCATGGTGCTGGTAGTGCTCAGGACTCTTCTGCTGACCCCAGCCATTTCTGTAAGTGCCAGTCCCTTCTTCACCCTTCTCCTCTAGGCACTGTGTGAAGTGCTGATACCTTTGCCATGGCAAGCTGTGTCCATGGGAGCAGTTGTAGTGAGGGGTGGGGAAGCCTTGCCTGCTATGTGTGGCTGGACACTAACTTAGGTAATCCCTCCAGATGCCAACGTGGATGAGATGGGCAGAGTGAAGGTGAGTTCAGCCCCAGCCCAGCCTTGCAGGTTGAGCGTGCACGTGATGGCTGCAAGAGGGCAGGCTGTTGGAGAGCAAATGCAAGCCAAAAGTGCTTCTGATGGCAGGAGCCTGGGAGCTTCGTGTGGATGTGCTCTGGCTGAATCCCCCTCCTTCCATGCTCCCAGCATTTCCCCATGGTGGGCAGCAGGAGAGCAAGGCCTCTGCTTGTTCTCGCTTGTGTTTTGCAGCTCTCGCAATCCAACTGCTCTCAACACCCACTGCATGCCAGAAGATGAGCAAGTGAGAGGCGATGCAGCTGGTTCTGTGAGAGAGGCAGAGAGCACTGGGGAAAGCCCGGCCAACCTGTGAGCTGTGAATAAAGCCATCCCAAACAGGAAGGAGCTGGTGTAGTTTTTCTTGGAAAGGTCTGTCTGCAAGGCTCTTCACATCGCTTCAGATCGACACCACCACCCCTTTGTGCCTCGGTGTCTGTCTGTCTGCTCCATCAAATTCCACGTGTGGCTGCATGAGACAGAGGTGCCATCAGGAACACAAATTCAGAGATGTTTGTCATCTAACAAAACCACATCTGCAGTGCACACACTGATTGACACACACATGCGAGGACATTCCTGCAGTGATATCTGTCCATGTAGGTCAAAAATGGGCATCTCCATGGGTGGGTAGAATAACACCCCTACGACATTATAATGCAACTTAGGTGTACACGTCATCCACTGAGCACAGAGAAATGTCTTCTTTTCTTGAGAGAAAAATAAATACATTCATAGTATGATTCTGTATAGTTCATATATTTTAGAAATATTAATATATTGTAGATAGAGGTGTGAGTCCTGCATCGTCTTGGCTAAACACACACAGCTTTTCCCTGTGACAGCAAAACTCAAAGAAGACCAAAGTGCACCCCCCAGCCACACGGTATGGCTGCATGAGTCCTCTGCAGGAGATCAAAGGCAGTCATGTGCAAGGCTCCTGTGCCCTTACACTGTGACAGTGCTATCGTGTCTGGGTGCGGGTCACCGTGGCATACATCGTGGTGTTGCTCATCTGCTGCACAGGATGAGGCTTTGGGGAAAAAGAAACCCTGCTACTTCAGCTGCTGACTGTGAGCCCTACACAATGAGCAGGCACCAGGCTGCAGGAGTGCAGAAAGGAGCTGTGCACAGCTGTGCCATGACTCACCCTGTCCCATCTAACATGGGTGTTGGTAGAGTTGGTGGGGGCAAAAAAATACACACCATGATCCCTTGCTGCCTTTTGCTGGAGGGTTGAAACTCACATTGACCTTGGGCAGCATGGTGGCTGTGTCCTGCAGGAGGCTGTGGCCCATGGAGAGCCCCCACAGGAGCAGACTCTAGGCCAGAGCTGCAGCCCGTGGAGAGGAGCCCACGCAGGAGCAGTGGTTCGGGATGGAGCTTCCGCCAGTGCAGGACCCGTGTTGGAACAGACAAAGCATTACGGAGTAACCACAGCCCTCATTCCTCCTTTCCCTGCACCACCTGGAGGGAGGAGGTAGAATAGTGTGGATTTTGGGGAACATATAGATATATATATGTTTCTTTTTTTACTTCTCACGTATCTAGGTTATTAATAGCAGGTAATTAATTTCATTAATCTCCCTATGCTGAGTCCGTTTTGCCTGTGACAATTAATCTTCAGTGATCTCCCTGTCCTTACCTCAAGCCTTCAACCATTCTCATTATATTTTCTCACCTTTTCCCTTTCAGGAGCTGGAGTGGTGGAGCTCTATGTCCCGCTGAGTAAAACCACCACAACTGCTCAGTACCAAATGCCTTCTTTGGCTCAGTTTCTACTAACAAAACCAGCCTTCAGGAACATTATGTCGCAGAAGGCAGGGACATGGGCTGCAGCAAGGACAGTGTCCTCTTGGTGAAGGAGGATCAGACTGGGCAATGCTACACCAACTGAGCAGAGAGAAGGCTGTGGGCCTTGCTAGGAGGCACCCCCAAGTGCTGAAGGAGCTGGCAGATGTCATTGCAAGGCCACTGTCTGTCATCCTCGATGGGTCAAGGTGAGTGGGAGAAGAACCCAAACAGTGGAGGGGAGTAGCCAGCAGGAATTCAGCAAGGGGAGGCCATTCATGGCCAACACAACAACCTTCTATGATGAAATGACCAACCTGGTAGACAAGGGAAGAGCATGCATTTTGCCTGCTTGCACTTCAGGAAGGCCTATGACAGTGTCTCCCCTAAGATCGTCATAGACAAACTGTTGATGTCTGGGCTGAGTGAGCGAGCATTAGGGTGGACTGAAAACTGATGGAAGGGCTAAGCCCCAAGGAGGTTGATCAGTGCTGCAAAGTCTAGTTGAAAGACACTAATTAGTGGTATACCCCAAGGGTCCAAACGAGGCCCAATTGCATTCAGCATGCTGCCCCAGCTGCCTTGAACCCAATGGCAGCGGGAGCCTGGCCACGGTGGGGATCATGCTCTGATCATGAGGGAGCAGGCTGGGGACAGCATGGAGCCCAGGGGGACATCAGAGCACCATGGGGTCGAGGATATCTCCAGGCTGCCTGGTCTCGCGGGCACCGTGGCTCCATCTCTCCAGGAGGAGGGTGATGATGGGGGCAGACAGCAGCAGGAGCAGGCTGAGGGAAGAGCGCAGGATCCAGACCTCTAGGGGCATGGCTGACCCTGTGAGAGAGAAGGAAGACAGTGTGACCAAGGCAAGCCTTGGAGGACGGCCGTGCTGGGAAAGGCTAGTGAGCAATGGCTCACCTCTGGAAGGGAGCTGGGCCTTATGGGAGGGGCTGCTGCCTGTGGGAGACATGAACATGCTGTGAGTCCCTCGACCTGTGAGTTGGGGCAATCCCAGATGCTGAGCAGACCCTGATCTCTTGTATTGCTTCCTGGAGCAAATGGCCAAAATGAACAACCAAGTTTTTGTAAATTGTTTTTCATAGGTTCATAAAGTTTAGAGGGAAAGCTTGGAGCAGTAGTGGCACAGCCTGGGGTCCATCGACATCCTGAGCCCGTGTTTTTTATGCATGGGCCCTGCAAAGTCCCATATCTGCAGCAGAGGTTGTCTGCCCTTTGTCCATCCCTAGCCATTTTTGGTAGGTTTGTTTTTCCAGGGAGAGGTCCCTGGATCACTGAGCACTCCAATATCACTCCTTTCACAGTATGGCTCCAGCCATAGTTTTAGTGCCAGAAATATTGTCCCCTTGCTCACACGTACATTACAGCTCAGCTCATGACAATTACTCTACTTGCCCTGCCATAGGCTCATCAATGTATAGGGCAGACCTTGGAGCATCCTGGGCTCAACCCAGCATCCATCCACATCCCCAGCCCTTCTTCTCTGTGCCTGGGCCCTGCACAGCCCCATGTCTGCAGCAGAGGTGGTGCTGCAGGGATAGAGGGACCTGGAGGTCCTGGGGGTGCACGAGGGAATCACTCACCTGGAAATGATGGCCATGCCATGGGGGTGGTCACACTGCCTGGCAGGAGAAAGGGACAGGATGAGAGCCTGCAGCACACCCAGCTCCTGTCCAGACTGAGCCCCACCTGTAGCATGTGTCCTGCAACAGCCCTGCGCACGTCTGTGTGGGGCAGAGGACACACAGCCCCAGGGGCACATCCCCCCACCGACAGCCAGCACCATCCCCAGGGAAGGCATAAAAGTGGGCACAGTTGCTGTGCCAACAAGGGCCCCCACAGATCCAGTGTCTAAGTGCTTTTGTGAGGGATTAAAAATGGTATGGCAGAGGTGTGCCTCTTCATTTAACACCACTACTCTCATCTGTCTGTGATTCTGGGGGCTAGAGTATCACACAACCACAGAATGGCCACTGATGGAAGGGACCTCTGAAGGTCATCTAGTCCAGCCTTCTGCTGAGCAGGATCACCTAGAGCACCTTGCACAGGATGGCATCCAGGTGGGTTTGGAATATCTCCAGAGGAATATCTCCACAGCATCTCTGGGCAGCCTGTTCCAGTGCTCTGTCACCATCCCAGTAAAGAAATGCCCCTCATATTCAGATGGAACTATCTGTGCCCTAATTTGAGCCCATTGCCTCTCGCCCTTTCCCTGGGCACAACCAAAAAGAGACCAGCTCCATTCTCTCAACACCCTCCCCTCAGAGATTTATAGACATGGATGAGGTCTCCCCTCAGTCTCCTCTTTTCCAGGCTAAACAGGCTCAGTTCTCTCAGCTCCAGTCCTCTAACCCTCTTCGTAGCCCTCGTCTGGACTGTCTCCAGTAGTTCTATGCCCCTCTTGTACTGGGGACCCCAGAATTGCACCAAAATGCTTTGTGTTCCATGCAGGGAAGTGATTCCTTCCCAGGAGCTCACACCCAAAGAACAAATTCCCTCTCCCTTGCCATCACCACCCCACACACACCTCTCTGCAGTCACCCATCCCCACGCTCAACCTCACCTGGGGAGCTGCCGATGTCCTGGGTGGTCACGCCAGCACCTGCACCTTGGGGCACAGAGGGTTTTGTTTAGAGGGAGTGAGAGCTGGGGCACCCACACGCTTGTGCCCATGTCCCCGCTGCTGGGTCCTTGCCATGTCCTCCCTGCTGTGTCCTTGCCAAGCAGGCACCTTGTCACCCCTATGTCTCAGTCCAGCACCCATGTGGTCTTCTCCCTTGGTTCACTACCATGTCCTTTTCATCTGGTTTAATGTTCCACACAGAGGTCTCCAAATACCTAAGAACTCCAGTATCTCCCTGTTATCACCCTAGAACTCCAGACCCAATTTAAGAGTCATAAATGTAGACTTCTTCTTCACACATAGGTAACAGGTGATCTGGAGGAGGGCATTGAGTGCACCCTCAGTAAGTTTGCAGACGACACCAAGATAGGTGCGTGTGTCGATCTGCTTGAGGGTAGGAAGGCTCTGCAGGAGGATCTGGATAGGCTGCACCGATGGGCTGAGGTCAACTGTATGATGTTCAACAAGGCCAAGTGCCGGGTCCTGCACCTGGGGTGCAATAATCCCAAGCAGAGCTACAGGCTGGGAGATGAGTGGTTGCAGAGCTGCCAGGCAGAGAAGGACCTGGGAGTCATGGTAGACAGTCGGCTGAATATGAGCCAGCAGTGTGCTCTGGTGGCCAAGAAGGCCAACGGCATCCTGACTTGTATCAGAAACAGTGTGGCCAGCAGGGCTAGGGAGGTGATCGTCCCCCTGTACTCTGCTCTGGTGAGGCCGCACCTCGAGTACTGTGTTCAGTTTTGGGCCCCTCGCTACAAGAAGGACATGGAGGTGCTTGAGCAGGTCCAGAGAAGGGCGACAAAGCTGGTGAGGGGCCTGGAGAACAAGTCCTACGAGGAGCGGCTGAGGGAGCTGGGCTTGTTCAGCCTGGAGAAGAGGAGGCTCAGGGGCGACCTTATTGCTCTTTACAGCTACCTTAAAGGAGGCTGTAGCGAGGTGAGGGTTGGCCTGTTCTCCCCCGTGCCTGGTGACAGGACGAGGGGGAATGGGCTTAAGTTGCGCCAGGGGAGTTTTAGGTTAGATGTTAGGAAGAATTTCTTTACTGAAAGGGTTGTTAGACATTGGAACAGGCTGCCCAGGGAGGTGGTGGAGTCACCATCCCTGGAAGTCTTTAAAAGACGTTTAGATGTAGAACTTAGGGATATGGTTTAGTGGGGACTGTTAGTGTTAGGTTAGAGGTTGGACTTGATGATCTTGAGGTCTCTTCCAACCTAGAAATTCTGTGATTCTGTGATTCTGTGAACTGCCCAGATCATGACAATCTCCACATTTCTCTTGCCATAGGCTCATCAATGCACAGGGCAGACGTTGAAGCATGCCCCATGCTCCATCTCTGCAGCAGAGGTGCTGATGCAGGAACAGAGACAGCCCTTGAGAGCAGCTCTCTCTCTAGGGGCTGTCTTGGAGGAGAGGGAACACTCCCATGGGGGAACTACCCCAGAGCCTGCTGCAGCACACAGCTCCAGCCTCAGCACAGCCAGGTTGTCGCAAGTGCCTCCGTCCCTTCTCACCCCTCCAGCCTGGGGCTGTATCTCACCGGGGACATTCAGGATGCGGCCAGCACTGAGGGCAGAGCTCCTTACTCGGTTGCTGTCATCTTTGAGCTGGTACCCACATGTGTACGTCCCCTCACTCCCCTGGGAGACCTCCAGAGTGATGGTGTAGCTCAGCTGCCCTTGCTGGGCTTTCAGGCTATGTGCCTCCATCCTGTCCTTGCAGAATACAATTCGGGTAGGGGCTGAATGACCATCAATGGTACAGCGAAGTGAAAACAATTCCCCTTCCTGAGCACTGGAGGTGTTCAGGAACAGGGCTGGAGCTGTGAGGTCACCTGGAGAGACAGTGCAGGGATTCCCTATGCAGCTTTATTGACAGCAAAGATGCAAAGTGACCTGCATCCCAAATGGTGAAAAGTCTCTTGTCCAGGGCTTCAGACATGGAGAACAAATCCCCTCTCCCTTCCCATCTCCACTCCCGACACATCTCCCTTCTGCCACCCATCCCCACTCTCACCATCACGTGTGGAGTTGCAAATGTCCTGCGTGGTCAAGACAGCACCTGCAGCATGGGGCAAAGAGATCTTTGCTTAGGGAGGCAGTGACCTTGCTCACCCCCACCTCGCTGCCCACATTTCCCCTGCTAGATCCTGGCTGAGAAGTCACCTTCCCACCAGCATGTCTCCGTCCAGAAACTACTTCATCTCCACCTTTGGCAACCATTCCAATTTGCGCAGGCTGTTTCCTGTTCCACATTAAGTCCCATAGCTCCCCAAAGCATCCAGCATTCTGAAAGTCTCACTCTAAGACTCCAGACAACTTTTTAGTGCTGGAGAAAAGGGCCCCTTGCAACATCTGTGTCGTAGCTGGAGGAAGCAATCCTTGTCCTGCTTTCCCCCAAATAACTCTGCCCCACACTGCTGCACACCTGCTCTGCACACACACTGTCCCATCCTCCCCTGTGCCCACCACGGGCCTGTCCTGACCCCAGCAGCAGCCCTCCAGCCCTCTGCCCCCACGCCCAGCAATGCCCCAACTCACAGAGAGCCAGCAGCAGGACGGCAGGGCCAGAAGGAGACAGCCTTGCCCATGGCACCTGCCCCAGCATCTTTTGGGGTGCTGCTTTTGAGGAGCACTGTCTGTTGCAGATGTCTGCTTTGCTGTGAGCTGGGAATGGTGGGACAGAGGCTTGCAGTGCAGCTGGGACCTATGCTGTGGGCTTTTTGAGGCCGCCTGAGCCTTGTCCACACTAAGCATCTCTGTCATCAGCAGGGCCCTGCCTCCGCCCCTTTTACATCCGCTGTTTTTTTTTTTGAGCCCCCGCTGTTTTTTTTGTCCTCTCACACACTGCAATTCTTGCTGTTTTTACATGTATCTCAAAGGTAGTATTCTTCCTACAAAGGCCTCCTGCATCTTTTCCTATTGCCAGATTTGGCTCATAGCTTTGCAGCTCTCCATCAGGCTAGAAAACATCTGCAGCCTCTCCCAAATCCATTTCTATCCCTTCCACACCCATGTGGGAACAGCACTGCTGCGTCCCCTGCCGATGCTCAGCCCCTGTACTCTTGTTGCTTGTGCAAGGCTGTGCAGTCTGAGCCCCTCTGCCTGCCAGGAGCTCCGTGGGGAGACCTGGTGCTGCAGCCTGTGTCCCATGTAAGAAAGGAAATCACTTCAACACCCTGTCTTGGGGGTGTCTGGCAAGAAGGCATTGGCTCCTTTCCCCAAATCTCTGCCTTTGCTGCCCTTTCTGAGTGTACCTGGAGTGTACGCTTCATGCTGTTGAAAAAAGAGCACTTTGTGCTGTACAATTATAACAGGGAGCTGTTCTGTAGGGGATGCCATTGCTGTGCCACTGGATGGTCATGAGCCAGGTAGTGGTGAGTAATAACATTTTGCCTCACTCCTTTTTGGCCTATTGTTGTTTTTGTTTCCCTCTTTTCCTTACCTGATGATTTTATTTTGCTGGGCTGCTGAACTCCACCACAACCACTCTCTCACTTCCTCCATTGGAAGAGGAAGAAAAGGAACTGTGTGTTGGAAAGAACAAAACAGGCTCACAGGTCAAGAAATGGATAATTAAATTAAAGGAAACATTAAGAGGGGAAAAACAAGCAGTGTCCATGCAGAAGATGATATATATAGAAAAAAAAATCATCCTCTGCTTCCAATCAACGAGCTATGTTGGACCATGTGTAGGGAACCAAGGCACCGATGTGCATATTAGTGGTTTGGGTGGACAGACATATTTATAATGAGACACTCCCCTCTCCTTCCCGTTTCCCACCTTTTAATGATGGGTGTGACATTCAGTGCTATGGAAAACCCCTTTGGTCAGTTTAGGGCAGCTGCCCTGGTGATGTCCCCTCCCCACCTCTTGCGCACCCCCAGACCTACTGGGCCATTGCAGGGATAGTTATCTCCATCCCAGCCAGCCCCCGCACCCCTTAAGATACTCTAGTTATATCAACCCATCTATTTCATAACTTTTGTCCTCTTCATTTTCTACCCTGATCCCATTGGGGTTTCACTGGGCAAGCAGCTTTGTTCTGCTTGCCTGACCACTGGATGTAAACCTCAATTGGTCTTCCTGGCACACTGTTATGGGTTCAAGGGTTGAGATAACCACAGATTTGGCCAGTAAATTTATGGAAGACTCATATTCGTTCCATTTGTTTAACAAGTACTTTTTGGTGTGCTGATGTATTTGCACTAGATGATTTTCAGGGTCCCTTCCAATCCCTAACATTCTGTGATTCTGTGATTCTACGCTACCAGAGCACTGTCAGAGAAGCCTCCCTCCCTTCCCCTCAGTAGTCTCTTTCCAGGGCCACCAACCAGACAGCTTTGCCCACACATTGCTAGTTGGGCTCATTTTGGCCTGCAGTTCAGACAATGGTTGGCATCCCCCTGTCCCTCCAGAAATACAGGGGGGTTCTGCCCATAATAAGCTGATAGCAGTAGGGTCCTCTGTGTGCCACTGTCTACCAGAGCCTTGCACTCCCATGGGTATTATGCGCAAGGCCTTTCCATCCACACTGACCAGTCAATGCTCTTGCCCATTTTCTCCTCCAGGCTGGTGGCAGGGCCCTTCCAGTCCTGCTCAGAGTGGCCATTACTTCATCCTAGCAAATGCAAACAGGAGAGTAGCCTGGCAATGTCTTCCGCCAACTCCCTCAGCATCCAGGGATGCATTCCTTTGTGAGAGTATTGCCATGGGGGTGGACAAGCCCCATGCTTGGTGATAGCATCAGACTCTTAATGATGAAGCCACAAGGAATGTGAAGAAGTTAGAAGAAACAAAGAAGGCTGATTCAGGAGACTCCTTGCTGTCTCAAACTACTTGTTCTCCAACCATTTAGACATGGAAGTTGCTAAATGTTTGCAGTTACTGGGCAAAGTTGTTAACCAATGAATAGTTAGTGGAAAAGTACTGCTGTAGTAATGAAAAGTACTGCTTAATTGGTCCTTAACCTAGCCTTCATCAACCAAGGAAAACTCCTCCATTTTCCCAACTTCCTCTGGGGCCGCAGGGGAATGGGACTCCTCAGGTCAGCCTCCAGTGTCATAGACGGAGACAAAGAATGCATTCAGTAACTCTGCCTTCTCATAATCTTCTGTCACCAGAGCTCCCACCTCATTCATCTGTATACCTCCATTGCCTCTAGTGTTACTTTTATCTGCAATGTATTTGTAGAAGCCCTTTCGGTTGTCCCATGGGATTTCCTCTAGCAAGTGCGTTAAAAGGCCAAAGTTATCCCTACTGAAGTCCAGGGTTGCGATTCTGCTCTGTATTCTGTTCTGCCCATTGGCAGGACAGAGCAAGAAGCTGAGATGTCCTTGGCTTAGTATAAGCACTGCTCTGCAACAATTAAAACATCGGGGTGTTATCAGCACTCTTCTCATCCTAAGCCAAAACACAGCATTCCACTAGCTACTAGGAAGAAAATTAACTCTGTTCTAACTGAAACCAGGACAGGGTGACAGAACACTGGAACATGCTGCCCAGGGAGTTGTGGACTCTCCGTCTCTGGAGATATTCAAGGCCCATCTGGACACCTACATAGGCAACCTGTAGTAGGCAAACTGCTTTGGCAGGGGGGTTGGATCAATGATCTCTTGAGATCCCTTTCAACCTCTAAAACTTGTGATTCTGCGATTCAGAATCAACCAAGCCCTACTTGTTGGTGACGACAAGATCTAGCAGCACTCCTCTCCCAGTTGGCATGTTCACCATTTCCATCAGGAAGTTATCATCAATGCACTGGAGGAACCAGTACTGGAGGAACTTCCTGAACTTCAGGTGACTGGCTGAGTAGGCCTGCCAGCAAATGTCAGGGTAGTTGAAATCCCCCATGATAACCAGGGCCTGTGATCAAGAGACTGCTCTCAGATGCCTGTAGAAGGCCTGCTTCCTCATCCTGGTCTAGTGGCCTGTAACAGACATGCACAGCAGCATCCCCCATGCCAGCCTGCCCCTTAATTCTCACCCACAGACTCTCAACTCGCTCCTCATCTGCCCCTGGACAGTACTCAATACAGTTGCTCTCTCACATGAAGAGGAATTCCACCACCTCACCTTGCTGGCCTGTCTTCCTGAGCAGGACATAGCCATCCATGACCACATTCCAGCCATGTGAGCTGTCCCACCGTGTCTCTGTAACTGCCACCAGATCTCAGTCTCCTGACCAAACATGGATTTCTAACTTCTCCTGCTTATTCCCCATTCTATGTGCACTGGTGTCCGGGCACTTCAGGGAAGGAGCTAAGCACACTGATTTCACCCCGTGAGGGGTAGGAGGCCTCCT
>CM030764.1:13774377-13844149 GCA_018104995.1 Cairina moschata | reverse complement strand
AAGCGATTGAATTGCAAAAAGCAAGCAGGCAGCCATCGCTGCCGAAGGAGAGGGATTTTGTGAAAGTCCTTCTGCTTTAGCACAAATAAATAATGCAGTGGCCGGCCCCTGGCGGGAGCAGGGCAGTAATTCCCCCCAGCACCTGGGAGTGCAGCCCAGAGCCCTAAATTCCAGCCGCTCTCCTCTGATCTCCGTAAAGCGGGGATGTGCAGGGCTCTACCAGCGAGCCAGCCCCGGCCCCATGATCTTTGAGATGACAGTGTCCCTTTAATTTAATATCATTATTTTTGACTGGTGCGAGCAATCCAAAGTGCTGAGCATTTTCATCTCTCATTGTGACAAATACATGCTGTAATTCTTTGACCAAAATGTCAGTCTGCTCGGAAAATGACTGGCCCTCAGAATGAGAAAGATTTCCAGGGGATTAAAACTGGGCCATTACTCTCCGGTTTAAATGCATTCAAGGCTCTGAAAGCCTATCTGCTTTGGTTCCTTTTGTACGAAAAGTTATTGACTTATCAAGGTTAAAATACATTCAGTATGGTCCAATAAAACAGGGATATCTCAGCATTCATGCTGTCATTTGCAGGTCCGTTTTCATGGCAACAGGGCTCTTTTCTGCACATTAAACGGTTCAGTTGTGCAAAGTTCAGACATTACATAAACAGAGAGGTAACAACAAAAAAAAATCAATGAGCTCATAGGCATGGAAAAAGGAGATAGCATTGATTGGGCCCGCCGTCGATATTTGGGATCGCTGGTTCCTGCCCTGCTCCGAGTGCTCCTGGACACAAAGGAGAGGCTGAAGGACACCAGGGACAGGCTGGGCCTCTGCGCCTCCCTCCCGTTAATTAACGCCCCTCGTTAATTAATGCCCTGCTGGATCGCCTGGCCATGGTGGGGAGGACCCCAGGCCGCTAGTGCAATGGTTTATTGTGCTGTTAACGAAGCCACCTCCTCTCCGCGCGCCTTGGGGGCCCCCTGGCCCCTGTTTTGTAGGAGTAGGGGGGCTAATGGGGACGGCTTGGGGTCTCCGTGCCCACTGGGGTGCTTGAGCCCACCAGGGCCAGCAAGAAAGCACCAGAGAGGCAGCAGTGGCCTGGTGTCTTCTCGTTGTCCTTGTCACCATGTTGGTGGCCCTGGCAGCGCCAGAAGGCCGCGGGGTGCGGAGGGGGGGGTTGTGGGGCGCTTGGTGAGTGACTTTGATGCTGATGGGAGACGTCAAGCTTTTGGCTCCCCAGGCCGGGGGGGTGGGTGAGAGAGATCCTAGCGTTAAAGCGCTCGTTAGAGGAGAGACACCAACATCTGCTGGCAGAGCAAACGGGGAGCTGCGAGCCGGAGCGAGATGGCCATGGGCAGCCAGGCGTGAAGGAGGAGGAGGAGGAGGAAAAGGGGGAAGGAGACGGGCAAGAGCCGGGGGTCTCCAGGCTGCAGCACTGAGGCTCTGCCACCCTTTGCCCCCCACACAGCCGTGGGCTCACTGCTGAGCACCTTCAGCATCCCCAGTGTCACCAGCACGGCCCAGAGCAGAGTCTCACCCACTGGGGAGCCCATGGAGAGGAACAGGTCCCGTCCTGTCCTTTGCTGGGCTCCCCGGAGCCCCAAACCACCCCCAGCACGATGAGAAGGACCCCAAGGGCATGGAGGGGACAGGGCACCACCTGGGCAAGGAGACCACGAGCTCTGCCACATGCAGACACCTCTGGGCTTCATGTTCCCACAGGTTCTGGGGTGTTCCGAGGCATCTCCCCCACAATCCTGCTGCGGTGGGATGGAGCTGGGGTGCTGGGGTAGGACCTTGAGCAATCCGGGGGTCAAAAAGGCAGAGACTCGTGTGCTTTGTGTGATTTTTTTTTCCTTTCCCTGGTTTATTTATAGATTCCACGAGTTATTCAGCTGAAACAAATCTGTTTCAGCCGGGTCCTGGGGCAGCCAGCAGCCTGCGTTATCTCTCAGGCAGCCGTGCAGCAGCCAGCACATTTTCCATGGGGGCATCAGCAGCCCAGCACAAATAAAATAACCCCGGTGTCTGCAGGGAGGGCACCCTGTCAGCATAGGGACCTGCTCAGGACCATAATTTGCACACACTGCACCCAAAACCCTGCTCCATCCCCAAGAGGGGTCAGCGATCGCAGCCACCTCTGGGTGCATACCCCTGGAGGTGGCCGCCACCCACCTGACAGGCCCCAGGGCACCTCAAATTCCACCAAAGACCCACAGAACTGCAGCCCATCCTTCCCAGAGCTCCTGCTCTCACAGGGGATTCACCCCCCAAAATTCACTCCGCTAAAGCTTTTGGCTTTGCAAGGAATTTCCTCAAAATACGGGGTGAGGGGAGCTCGGTGCCATGCTTCCCTCTTGCCCCCATCCCTCTCGGGCAGTGCTCTGCACCTCGCTCCTGCGCAGATCTTTTATTTCCCTTCTGTTGATCTGAAACCATTTTGTCTCTTCCCCAAACGGCTTGATTACCCCACTTAATTAATAGCTCGCTGAGTGGTGCCAGCCAGCGCTGGCAGCCTGGATGGCAGGGTGGTCTCTGCACGGGGAGGCAGCCCACGGGGGCACGGGGTTACGAGGAGCGGGGCTGGGAGCCAGGGATCCAGAAGCAGAAGCTGAGTGAGTTAGAGGTTCCCTGGGGGTTTCCACCTTTAACTTATTTGCTGCTTTCCCCTCCGAATCTGCTGACATTTGGAAAAGGGGAAGAGTTGCAATCTGCTTGGTTCAGCAGGCTCCCCCTTGCCCTGCGCCTCTTTGCAGTCCCTGCATGGCCCCTGAGGTAATTCCCTGCTCCTGGGGGGCAGCGGGCATGGGGCTGGGGGCAGCGGGAATCCCAGAGGGGCCGTGGGGGCTCCCAGCACCTTGCAGGGACGTGGCCAGGAGCCCAGGCTGGCTCCAACCCCATGTCTGTCTCCGTGGGGTCACCGTGCCGGTGGTGCCGGTGCAGCCCCGCTTCCCTTCCAGCCTGGGAAGCACCTGATTCAATTCTCTTGACAGTCAAGAATTTAAAATGATTTATTAAAAATGTATAAAGCCCGGTTGTTGGTGTCTCTCCTCTGATAAGAGCATTGTCTCCCGTGCCGCTCCCGTGTCAGATATGCTCAGCTTTGGTTTATGTTCCCCTCACTCAAACCGCTCCCGCGATGACATCCGCGCTGGATGAGAAGGATCCCGCCACTGTGCATATTAATTTTCAGCAGACTGCCTCGGGCAAACAAATTCAGGCTTCAAGAGTCATTACGGCTGATCCACGACCTCTGGGAAGGCGGCGCCGGGAGCTGCCGCAGCACTCGGGATCTGTTGCCCCCATCCTGCGCCCGTGTCTGTCCCACCAGGCCCATCCCGGCCACCACAGGACGAAGGAGTCGGAGCCCCCCGGCCCCATCTTGCCCCGGCCAGGACATGGGGTTCCCCTTCCCAAGGCTTCGGGCGCAATGAGAGCAGCTGAAGATTGATGAAGACGTCTACAGGATATGAGCGGCTCTGTCCCCGCGTGATATATCCCAGCCCTCGGCCATAAATCCGGTTATAGGGACTCAGCGCCGAGCGGAGGACAGGTGGAGGCACCGGCCTCCCCGGCACAGCAGAGCTCGGGGTGAGGAGTGAGGCTGGGCCCGCTTTGATGCACGGCCACCCCGTTCTGCTTTCCGGGGGCTCCAGAGGGAGGATTTTTGGGGTGAATTTTCTCTTTCTCTCACAGCCCAGGACAGTGACAAGGGGTGGACGCGTCCTCCCCAGGTCCCCCAGCCCCACCTGGGCTGCGTTCGCTTGTCCTGCCCCGTATGGGGCTGTGGTGGAAGATGCTGGGGGGCCACAGGGATGCTCGTCTGGGGCTGTGGGGGCTCAGCACCCATCGCACCCCATGGCATTGGGTGCGTGGGCAGGCCGGCAGTGGCAGCTTGGGCTCAGTATTGCCCAGGAGCTGGGGTACGGGGGGGCCGGGGGCCGCTGGTGTCGCGCACCGCTGAGCTTTACAAGCATTTACGGGTGTCCTCCCGCCGCGGGGCTTTGATCCGGGTGGCAAAAGAGCAAATGCAGCCGCCCTTTGTACGGCAGGAGAGGGGAGGCTTTGAAGTCTCCCAAAATCAAACGGGAGGCACAAAGGCAGCGCCTGTTTATTCCCCTGCCATTCANTCCCCATCCCATCCCATCCCATCCCATCCCATCCCATCCCATCCCATCCCATCCCATTCCGTCCCTACATCCCTCCTGGTGGAGCCGGGGCTGCCCCTGGGCATTTTGTAGGTGTTATTGTGCGAGCCGGAGGCAGCTCCTAATTGGGAACAAGCACATAAAAAGGGATGGGATGGGATGGGGACGGGGATTGGATTGGATGGGATGGGGACAAGGATGAGATAGGGATGGGGATGGGGACAGGGACAGGGATGGTGACAACAAGAGAGGTGGGTTGGCAACGGGGCATGACACAGGGTCCCTTCACAGCCCCCTCTTGCCCTCCGTGGCCACGCTGAGCCCCCGCCACCCGGTCAGAGCCTTCCCCTGGGGACCTCACACAGCTCCAGGTGACAGCCAGCAGGTCCCCTCTCCGCCGGGTGATTAGGTGGATTATAGCAATTAGCTCTGTCCCTAATTCTCACCCCTTTTTATCTTTTACCTTTCAAAGGCGGGAGAAAAGAGAAGCTTTTTCACACCCACCCACCCCCCCTTTTCCTTTTCGGTGGCCTCTTTCAGGCCTCCGAAGGGAAGAGGAGCCCAGTGTGTGCGTGTGAGCGTGTGTTTTTGTGAGAAAAATACGCATTGATCATTTCTGGGAATCAGACTGTGTTTTTTACTCTGAAGCATCCATTATACGCAGCTGCTTAATTGACGAGTGCTGCCTAGTCACCTCGGATGCCGGAGTAAAACAGCCTAAAAGCTCCAGCTCAGAGGAAGTCCGTGCTTTATAAATTGATTCAGTAGGAGAGAGAGCGAGCGAGCGAAAAAAAGCATTAATTACAGATGCTTCTGTGGGCACTGTTTTATGGCAGAGAGACCAGGATGTGGGCAATTCTCCTAAATGTGCTGATTAGACAGCACTTCATGTCTCGGAGCACATTAAATGGGCTCTGTAAAGCTATTAAAGATGCAACACCATAAAGAATTGAAGAGAGGGAGAGGGAGCGGCGGAGCCCCGGGCTCCAGCCCCCCTCCTGCAAGTGAAGCTCAGCACCAACAAGTCGGTGGCGGGGGTCCCACAAGGACAGTGTCGGGGTGCAGGGTGCCGGGGGCTCTTTTTACCCAGGTTTTGGGCAGTGTTTGTCCAGATCTGGGAGCTGCCAGCCCTGGGGACGGGAGCTGTGCGGGGATGGCGTGTGGGATCCCAGCCACAGCTCAGCCCAGCGCCCTCTCTGAGTGTCCCCATCCCCTCAGAGGATCCTGTCCCCACTCATCCCTGTGTCGGAGCTGAATTTGAGCCTCGTCGCACCATCCCAGCCCCCTGCGGTCCCTCCTGGTGAAGCTGGTGGCACAGGAGCACTGTGCCAGTGTTGGCTACTGGCACCCACATGGGCACCCCTGGAGCATCCCCGGGGCACCCCATGAAGACAAAATCCTTCCCTCTCTGCCTGGTGCTCCCATGTCTGCAGCCTTATGCTGCTGGAGGAAAGCACCCCCCGAGCCCACATCGGGTGAAATCGTGGTGTTTTGAGCATTTCCAGCTTCACCCACAGGCCCTGGCCAACCAGCCCGGTGCTTCTGGGAGCTGCACGTGGCAGGACAGCAGCACCGTGCCCCCCCTAACAAGTGTCCCTTTGGGTCCCTTTCTTTCCCTGTCCCCTCGCCAGCAGTGCCATGGGGTTAACATCACGAGGGAACCGTGCGTGGGAACCCCCTGGGCTGCGGTCTCGGGGCCGGCGGGGCGTGCGATGTTAACAGGGCCCTGCCGTGCCATCGCGCCGGCAAATCAATTTGTCAGGACGCAGCTCACCAATTAGCATTTGCTGGGATTATTATTCATTTGCGCACTGCAGATTCCTGGGAATTAATCAGGGGCTCGACAGGAAGGAGAGACGGGTGCCAGTGCTGTCCGGAGGCACGCCGGAGGCACCCAGGGACTTGGGGCTGCCCTGGGTGATGCCAACCAGCACCCATCGCCCACCTTGCACCCAAAACGGGGGGCGAGGCTGACCCCAGCCCGGTGCAGAGCCAGCAGCACTGAGCGAGGCGGGTGCCGGTGCCAGTGCCAGGGGCTTTCGGCACCAGATGGGATCACCCGGGCAGGGAGCGTGAGCTGAGCCACGCACGTGTGAGCAAACAGGGCAGGAATTCACAATCAGGGCTGTTAAATAAGGAGGCGCTGAGCCGTGCGGGCTCACCACGGCGGGCTGGGAGCGGCCCTGCGGGGGCACCGTGACCACAACGCAGGGCACAGCCCCACCACGAGCTTTGGCACCGGCTCCCGGCCCCTCTGCCACCTGGGGTGCCCCAAGGGACCCCCAGCTCCTGCCCCAGATGGGGGTCCCAGGGTTGCCGGCCCTGGCTGCACGCGGTGGGAGCGGTGCGCGCGGTGCGCGGCTCTGACGGATAATCAATTTCCCTGAGTCAGGGAGAGACTCACTGTCCAAACGCATCAGGCTTTAAATGCCAACTTTCCTAATGCGATTTTACAATTTCCTATAATTGAGTCGCAGCGAAACTTCCCCCCCCCCCCTTCCCTGGTAATTAGGTGGAACGAATTCAGCGCTCCCCAGCCTGCCCAACCTCTGGTCTGATGGCAGGGCCGTGCTGATCGTGCCCCCCCAAGGACCACGTCACGCTGTCCCCAGACATGAAATCCCACCCAGGATGTGCCGTGGCTTTGGAGCAGCGCAGCCCTGAGCCCCAGGGGCCACCCTTGTCCATCGCACAGCCCCAGGACTGACCCATATCTACCCCAAAACACAGCCATGGCAATGCACAGCTGCCCTGATGGGCCTGCTCGTGGCCCTCCAAGCGCTCTGTGTCCCCTCCCCAGGGCTGGACAAGGGGACCGGGGCTGGGGACCACTGAGGGGTCCAGGAAAGCCATGGGGATGGGGATGGGGATGGATGGGGATGGAGATGGGGATGGGCTCGTGCTGCCAGAAGCCCCAGCACTGCTCAAGGTTAGAGCTGGAAATTAAGGGTTGGGATTTGCATGCAGCAAATGCCTCCAGCTAATTACAGGTTTAAAAGGAAAATGATTGGAGATAGGATTGTTTGCAAAATTGGGGCACAGAGGCGGAGCGGTGCTGGGGGCGGGAGGCTGCCAGCCTTAACCCAGCTCTAGCTGGGTCACCGTGGCACTTTTGGGGGCACCATGTCTGGGGACACCACATCTGGGGGCACCAAATCTGGCCATAGCAGGATCTGGTGATGTCTTGGGGCTGGCAGTGGCCCTGCTGTGGCCAGGGGCTGGACCAGGCCAGGAAGCCCCAGGGGGACCCCCAGGACACGGTGGGCTGCTTGGTGGCACCAGCTGTCCCCACGGACCTGGGACAGGTGACCCAAGCTCCCAAAGCATGGGCAAAGCGGGGCAGCTGCTGGGCAACCCCCAAGTTACCAACCAAACCCAGCAAAAACGGGAAAGAAAAAAAAAAAAAAAAGGAAAAAACGCCAGGGTGCTGAATTGATTCATTTAATTTTCCCTTCTCATTTGATCAAGAGCAGGGTGACATTTGGCAAAAGTTGCTGATGAGGGATTGAATGATTAATTGTCATGACAACCATTCCTGGTTAATGACAGGGATGAGATTGTGCCGGCATAAAAGGCGGCGAGTGGCCTTGAGTGCCTTGGTGCTAAATTACTAGGCATGTCACTGTTTGTGCTTTTGGTAAAACGTGGCCATGCGTTTCTAATGAGAGGTTAACTGTGTCCCCAAAGTAATTACAACTGATTGAAGAGGTAGTTAGTAATTAGAGGATTAACTGTAATGAGTCTCACCTGCAGCGGTTGCCATGGTGACAGTATTTTAGATGATCGGAGTTAAAATAGGACGGGCGACTCGGTGCTGGGGGGCTCGGCTCTGCCCCCTGGGCTGCTGGGGGGGGGGGGTGCGGAGATGGGTGCCCCCTGCACCCACCATGGCACGGGGGGCTCTATGATATGGGGTGCCCCACGTGCTGGGGAAAGGCCGGTGGCTTGGCCCTGGGGGGTCCCATGGGGGCACCCCCAAGGAACCCCCCAGCTGCCTGTGGCACCCCGTGCCGTGCCGCCCGCCCTGCGCTCCTGCTCGGCACCACCCAACTCATCTCCTCCAGCATCCTCCTGGCCCCTCAAGAAAAGCCTCCTGCGCTTGGATGGACCTCTGCAGAAAAGCCAAATCCCATGGTTTTTGAGAGTGGGGAAGCCCCCTAAAAGGCACAACCCCCCCCCAGTTCCCAGCAATCTGGCTCGCTGTCCCCAGGGCCACCAGCAGCCCGCGGGGTCCCGTCCCCGAGCGCACGGAGACTTCTTCCTCCAGGAGCACAGGAGCTGTCAGCTGGGCATAGCGAAGCTGCCTCAGCCCTGCGTGCTCCCTCCCTCACACAGATCACAATTTACAGTACCGTGTAAAACCTTCAAGTACAGTATCTTTAATTATTCCATCCATAAATGATAAGCACCATTCATTTCGGGGCTCTCATTACAAATTTATACCTCTGTTTAATGTGCTCACTAACATCAGCCATCCCGCAGCTCGCAGAGAAATATTGAACAATCCTTTCTGGAAAAGCCGAGCGGATACCACCCGGGCTATTTTGGACCTGGGAAGAGAAATGGGCGAGGGGATGTTAGCGGGTTTTAAAATGAATAGAGAACTCAGCCACGGGGCGCCGGGGCTCAGGGCGAGCTGCAAAACTCAGGGGGGTGAGAGCTGGGGGCTCGGAGCTGCTGGTCCAGAGGGAATTCTGCCTCTTGTTTCAGAAATGGTTGAAACTTAACTTCTTACTTATATTTATATTAAAAAAAATAGGTACAAATGCCATATTTTTATATAGAGATGTAATAAATACATGGGAAGGTTTTTGCAAAGGTTCAACTTGGGAAAAAAAAAATGAATCCCAAACATTTCAGTTTCAGGACAAACATAAATATTTGTTTTGACCTGTAACAGTGTTTTTTCAGGATTTTTTTTTCCTGTTTCAAAGTTCCTGTGGTTTATCCTGGCCTGGAGCAGCTGCCCCCAGCTTGTTCACCCCCAGCCTCAGCTCAGGGGGATGGATGGGATGGGATGGGATGGGATGGGATGGGATGGGATGGGATGGGATGGGATGGGATGGGATGGGATGGGATGGGATGGGGCTGTGCTCCCAGCAGCCCAGCGGCCATGCAGCACCCCAGCAGCACCTCGGGTCTCTTTTTGTGGGTAAAACAGCGCCGGCGGGGAAAACACGGCACGGCAGCAGGCCCTCTCCTTGGCAGGCAGAATGGCCACCCGCCAGCAGCGTTTTAATGCCATTACACCACAGATACAAGCTCTTAAGCATTAAAGATGGCTTTTATGGATCATAAAATCTATTATTGCCACTCGCTGCAGTCACCAGCCCAGCCGTGCGTGGCGTGGTGGGGCGTGGGTGCCGCGGGGCCGGGCTCCTCCTGCAGCGTCCTGCTGGCACAGCCGGGGCTCGAGGGTTTTCCAGGGGGAGCTGTGAATGTGGGGACACCATGGGGGGGACGACGACACCAGAGAACCCCTCCAGAGTGCAAGAAGGGGCTCGCCCCATAGCATTGGGTGTAAAGGAGGTTTTACAGGGATGCTGAACTGTGAGGGAGCCTGGGTTGGAAACGCACCGTGGCTGGTGCAAATGGGGAAGGAAAACTCTCCAAGCACAGGATAATTGATGGAAATATTTGCCTTTTTTTTTTTTTTTTTTTGCAACTCTTAAATTTAGGGACAGCTATTACCTGCCAGGGCTCCTTTAAAGAGGAATTAGTGGTAGCTGTTGTAATTGCACACAAGGAGGAGTAGCCTTCTGTGAGAGATAAGCTCATAATAAGCTGTCACTGCCGGGTGGCTTTAGAGCATTAACACGTTCCTTAATAAACAGGTAATTGCTTGTCCCCATCCAGGGACGCCTCTTTCTGCGGCTCCCTGCGGTCAGCGGGGACACCAGGGCCGATGTTTCGGGGTGGATGATGCTGAGCTGCCTGCACCAGCCCCTTTTTGTGCCGTGCCGTGCCAATGTGCACCCGCTCTGCGCTGAGCCTCTTGGTTAATGCTCAGCCCGCACAGGGAGGTGCCGCAGCCTCCAACTTGGTAAAAGGGCACAAAAGGCAGCAAAAATGTCACTGCTCCGCCACCCAGCCGAGCACGAACCCGGCTCCCTCCTTCTGCCGTGCAGCCACGGAGGTCACAAACTCGAGTGAATTATTGATGGTGTTTGGAGGCGCACGTGCTGGCCCGCGAGCGCGGCGGCTCCGAGTGGGCAGCAGCGGCTCGCTTTGGCTGGGATTTGGGTGGGTGCCACCTCACTGCATGCCAGGAACCTTTGGGCCAGGTCGCACAGCTCAGCTGGGCAGGGTATCAGCTGGACGGGACGCTCGCCGGGCAGTTTGCTGCCCACACTCGGTGCTCACCAGCCTCGGTGCCGGGTGGACGCGCCGCCTGCCCCAGGGCTCGCTCCCACCTCTGCCCCGGCCTCCTCTCCGTGAGCACAGCTGAGAGGTTCTCAATTATGTTAGCAACAGTTCTCATCGAAATTAAAAATATAATTCATGAAAGCCCTTCTGCTCGTGTTGGGCTCAGCAAATGCTCCGAGCTTCCTCCCCCTCCTTTTTAATAAAATCTAAACTGTGAAGCTAAACTACTTGACAGAGTCCTTTAAATATGTGCAAATATATATTTGCACTCTTTTTTTTTTTTTTTTTTTTTTTTTTCCTGGAGGCTCTTCCATTAGGTAATATTTGTTGCCAACATTAATTTCATTAGATTTGCATGGCATTTTAATAGGAGCCCCGGTGTTTTTTTGCATATATTAGCATGCACAAGGAAGCTAAGATCGACAAATTATAGTAAAATAAAAATCCGCTTTAGAGGCAGCGAAGGGAACTTCTCGGAGGCCACGTGTGAGGATCTCAGCCCTGCTGCCGAGCTGGGGGGGCAGCCTGTGCCCTGGCCGTGGTCCCGTCCTGCTGCCGGGCGTGGGGCTCGCAGCCGGGCTGGGCACCGCGGTCCTACAGGGAACGGAACCGGGGCGAGAGGGTTGGCAGCCCCTTAATGAAGACATCCTAAACCCGACTGTCACGCGCACGCGGGGTCTGATTGCAGCCAGAGACCCAAGTGGAAGAGCTCGCAAATTAAATACGTGTTGATTATGCTAACTTGATCTCGTGTTTATTTCTCATAAATAAGGCATGAGCCGGGGTTCGGCGCTCCCCTGCACGCTTCCGAGGGTGATATTTATTGTATGCAAATGGGGCACGGGGCTGGGAGGAGAAGCAATCAGCTGCTTACGATCAGATCAGCCTGGAGATAATAGCGGGGGATAGTTCCACACAGGTTGTGGTGGAGATTACACGGTCATCACCTGGAATTTACAGCCCGGGGGCGCACGGCAGCGGCCAGTGCATGTGACACCCCCAGCACCGGTCCCGGGGATCCGTGATGGATTCGGGTGCATTTTGCAGCACCCTGCTGCTTTTCGCTGATGCTGTGCCCTCATGGGCAGGATCCTGCCCTGCCCGGCCCCGGCTGCCAGCACGATGACAAATCGAGTTTGAAGTTTTTACAAAAATCCGATCTGTGTGGTCCCGCCGGCAGTGCCACTTCGGGGAAGGCTGGGGAAGGAACCTGTGATGATGATAAATTCACCGAGGGATTTTTTTTTTTTTTTTTTATATTCCTTCCACATCATTTTATAGGAAATACATGTTGGAAATGAAATTGAAATGAAAATGAATAAATATTTCATAGAATACAATTACCGTGGCTCAGGACCAAGACAACTGCAGCAGATCCCGCCGCACAGAGCTCCTCGGCAATTCAGCCTCCACCAATTGCTCCCTCACCTTTTGGTCTGCTTTTTGCTACCCAAATAACCCCCGTGCCCCGAGATGTGCCCGGTGAGAGCGGGGAGGTGGCCGCAAGCCTTGGCCATCACCGCAGGACTGGGGAACCTGGTGCTGCTGGCGGGGCTGGTGGCGCTGCGGGCACGCAGGCTGCAGCGCGATAAGAGAGAAAAATCAAACCAAATCCAATTCCTCGCCGTAAAAGCAAGAAGGGGATAAGGGACAGCGGAGGAACAATGAGGAAGACGGCAAATTCAATAAGACGTCCTGGCGCAGCAGGTCCCCGGGTCCCATGGCTCCCGGTCCCCGTATTGATTTCCCGTCTGCTCTCCCTGCGCCGCGGCTCCGGCAGCCGGTGACGAACGTCCCTGCCTGGCCACAGCTCCGCGGGACGCGGCCGTTCTCAGCCATCGCCGGTCCGCGGGGAGGAAGAAGTGCCTCTTCCAGAGCGCGGCGGGGAGCGGAGGATTTATGAGAAGCAATTTGGTGGAGAGAGTTTATTTGGTTTGCTGCCTTGTGGCCGGGGCCTGCGGAGCAGCGGGGCGTGGGGCCGCCAGCCGGGTGGCCACCCCGACACATCCAGCACCCCCTCCTGCTGCTCCTGTCCCCCCTACGGCCAGCACCCAGCACCCGTGTGCCCTCCAGAGTGGAGGGGAAGGGATGTGGGAGGCAGAGCAGCCTTCCCAGCACGCCACCCGCACGAGGCCCCGTTGTGTTCCCTGCCAGGTGCTCGCAGCAGTGGGATCGGAGGCGCTTTGATGCTGGCGGCGCTGGGGCTGATCGCGGCAGCGCGGGGCGGCGGCAGCCTTTGAACAGGCATTACGGGGAAAGCTCAACAAAATGGCACAGCCGCAGAGGCGCGGCGGCGGCGTGTTTTCCCAAAGCAGGCATAAAGCAGACGCGCAGACAGTGCTTTGCAAACAATTTAATTTGCCTAATGCTTTGATATCGAGGAGGACGCGGCTCGGCAGGCGCGGAGAGAGACGAGAAACTCCCTTGGACGTGGTGGGGGTGGCTGCGCTGTGTGACGTGCTGGTGTGCCATGTGCTGTGCGCCATGTGCTGTGTGCCCTGTGCAGTGTGCCTGGTGCCATGCACCACGTGCCAACGTGCCTTGTGCCGTGTGCCATGCGCCATGTGCCGTGCGCCACGTGCCATGTGCCTTTTGCCATGTACCACATGCCATATGCCACGTGCCTTGTGCCATGCACCATGTGCCATGTGTTGTGTGCCACGCGCCATGCGCCAATGCCCTGTGCCATGTGCCGATGCCGTGGTGACCCCAGCTCCCACCAGGCTGCACCACGGCAGGGGACAAGCATCACATCCCGGTGCCGACACCACCCCCAGCGTCAGCCAGCCCTGCCCAGCACCCAAACGGGGCCGGGGCTGCGGGAAGCCTCTCCCCCAGCACCCCAGGAAGCTAAAGAGACAGGGCTGGGAGCGCTTAAGGAGCGCGGCTGTCAGATATGGGGCGCGCTGAAATATTAATGGAACTAACATTTCAATTACCTTTTATCTGTACAGGCTCAGGCTGCAGCGAGGAGGCTGGGGCCGCCCCCCCACCCCCCCGCGCGCTGTCACCCAGACATTCATGCTGTGCTGGTTCTTTTTATTGGTTTTCATCACTTTTGACATTGCCAACAATGAACCTTGAAGTAAATTTTCAGTAGTGACTGTGTCAGTGGAAAACCGTCTCCCCGTCATTTTTCTAAATTAGGCAATGATTTGAGTCCTTGTGGCTGGAGCTGGAGGAGAAGAGATGGGGCTGAGGAGGAGGAAGGGGGGGGGGGACACACGGAGCCTATTTCCAACCCCCTGAGCTCCTGCCCAGCACCCCATTCCCGGCAGGATGAAGCCCTGCCACCCCTCACCTCCCCGAACAGCCAGGAGCTGCGCGGACATCTGTGGTGCTGCAAAAACCACCCTGAGCAGCTCCCACGTGTGCCCCATCACCAGATGCACCCCTGGGCCAGCTGTGCCCCAAAACCAGCTGCGCCCCACCGCCAGCTGTGCCCCACCACCAGGTTTCCCCCCACACCAGATGTGTCCCGGCCGTGGCCCCGCCGCCCCCCCGGTCCCCGCACAGCACCACCAGCCCCCTTCCTGCCGCGAAGGCAGACGTCAGAAATCAGTCAGCCTAATTAAATTGCTACTGACTTCCACTTGCGTCCTCAGTCAATAGTTACTTTAATGCTATCGGAGACGGGGCTGGCTCTCAGCTGAAGACGTTTCCTCCCAGCCTGATGCGTTCTGACGGCGAGCTGATGGTTGGCGATGATGCCGGGAGGAGGGCTGGCCGCCGGGGACGTCACCACAGCGCGGGGACATGGGGCACGACAGCGCCTTCCCAGAGGGACCTCTCGGACCTCCAAACGCTCCAAAGGACCCCGGAGTGGGGGAGCCCCAGCCCGGTATCCATTGCCCCCTCCCAGCCCCTCTCCTGGGGCACTCGCTGGTCCCCCAGCCCCGTGGCATTTGGGGCCAAGGCAGAGCCCCAAATCCAGCACAGCCCTGGTGGCTGCCTCCAGGGGCACAGAGGTGGCAGGGACACAGCACAGGGGGGGTGCAGGAGGGTTGCAGGAGGGATGTAGGGCAGATGCAGGAGGGACGTGGGCAGGGACCCCCACAGAAGGCATCCACAGACCCACTGCAGGGTGGGCTGTGAGCGAATGCTCCGATGCTGCTAACATTGCCCCTGCTAGTGCCGTGCAGCCAACGATGATCCAAAATCACCTCCCTACAGTCATGGCAAGCTCCTGGAAACCGGCTTGATGCTGGTGATGCCGTGCTCAGCCCAGCGCCGTGGGGCTGCTCCGGTTCCTGCACCGTGCCGGCACATCCGCACACCTCCGCCGAGCCCCGGCCCTCCTCGCCCCGGGGAGACTGAGCACAACTTTAATTTTAATGTTCATCGAGCATGTAAAGGGAAAAGAAAAAATCAATTTAATAACTTCTCTTCACAAACAGTGCCTGGAGGCTGCTCGGCAAGCACGGCTCGGAGAAGTTGGGCGAGTCCTTTGTGCTGCGCTGGGTCCCGTGGGTGCTGGGGGACGTCGTGAGCAGCGGCGGGCATTGCAAGGGGGCAGCAGCAGCACCACAGCCCCTGCCTGTGTTCCGCTGGGTGCCTGAGTTAGTGTCAATCAGGCTGAGAAAATCACCTGCGTTGTGAGACAAACACAGCCCCAAATTCCTGGTTCCTTCCTGTTACTCTGCACGTGGGTTGCGCACTGCACTGGGGCTGCCTGCATGGGGATGCAGGGGATGCATGAGGCTGCAGCTGCCTCTGTTCTCATGGGAGGAAGCTGGAAATGCTGCCAAGACTTGAAAATATCACGTATGGTAATTAAATACACCTGAGCTTTCTCCAGGTACATGCACAGGAGGCAGGGACCTGTGGCTCAGGCGCAGGCGGCCCCGGCACAGCGCACACATGGCCGGGGCCGTGCCCGCTGGGTGAGCTACTAGGTGCTCTCACCACCAGGATCAACTCTGCAGGCATCCAGGGAATAATTTATTGTTGAACTATAATGCAATTCGCAGGATAAATTATTCAGCAAACTTTGTTCGACGTAGGGCAGCCGCCCGGCTGTCACAGCGGCTGGAGGAGCCGCTTGGTTCCCTGGGCCGTGCAGCCCAGGTCGGGGAGAAGCCCTGCTGTGGGCTGCCGGCCCCCGGCCCCGCCACCAAGGGGCTGAGCACAGCTTTAATTTTAATGCTCATTGAGCGTGGAAAAAGGAAAAAGGGAAAAAAAAAAAAAATCAATGGAATGAGCTCGATTTGCAGATGGCCGGGAGGCTGCAGCGGGTAGCGCCTGGGGACACCGCGCGACACCGGCACGTGGCTCCTGTCCCCACCGCACGGAGAGACCGGTGGGGGTGAGGGGACCTGGGGACGTGGAGAGGGGACTGCTGGAGCCATCAGTACGTCTGTCAGAGAGGGGAGAGGCTCCTGGCTTGGAAACGTGGCAGAGGTGCAGCAGCTCGTGTCTTACCCGTGGTGCTGAAGGGGGGCTGCAGGTTGGTGGTGCCAGGGAACCCCCCAGTTATCTGCAGGCACAGGGGTGATGCAGCCCAGCCCTGTGAGCACCAGCAGGGACATCAGGGGACATCGGGGGACCCCCAACACAGCAGGGTTGGGGCCGGGGCCAGCCACCAGGTGCCCCGGCAGCAGCGGGTGCCTGCCCCTGCTCCGCCGCAGTGCCAAACGCAAAGCGAAGCAATCAATTCCTTCAGCCACGATTTGGGATTATAATGATCTTGCATTTAAATAATTATCCACTCTCCCCCTGTTAGCTCTGCTGAGTCGGGTGAAAATTTTGCATCTTATTTATGAATATGGTTTCCTTTAGTCACTCGCTGCCTTCCCTTTCCCTCCTCATTAAATGCGTTCGCAGCACACACTTCAAATGGCACATTGCTTGCAACATGCCTGCCCCAAAGTGCATATTAACAACTGTTTGCTATCAGCTTTTGATTACATTCCTTTTTATCTTTACATTTCAATATCATTACAAATCCTAGTGTTATTCAAATTACATCAATTATTCAATTTCTACTGCTCAGAAAGTGAAGTCAGGCTTCACAATGGCTGAGCAGTAATGATCCAGCCCTTCCGAAAGGATTTAAAATTCAGATGGGATCCATTTGAGTTCCATTAACCTGTACTTTTGGCTTCTGATAAAACCAATGAATTGATTCAAAAACACTTTCAAATTCATTTCAGGAGACAATTTGCGGCGGAAATTATTTGAATAAACTTTCTGTTTACTTTGATGGCAATTTCTCAGCGCCGCGGGTTGCAGCCCCTTTGCTTTTACTGCTCCAAGGGGGGGGGGGCTGCCAGTGCTGGGGCTCTATCCGGCCCCCCCCAGGACCTAATCCCGGTGTGGGCGATGCTGTGGGCAGAGCCAGGAGGTCTCTGCCCCTGGAGCTTCCCCATCAGTGCCGGGGCAAAGCCCTGCTCAGCCTCCCCTGCCCCAAGACCCCCGTGCCGCCCTCCCTGTCCCCCTCTCCGGTTTACTGCGGGTGACACGCAGATAAATAGCCCCTGTCATCGCCCCCGTCCTGCAAAGAGGAGGTGTCACAGTGATTTATGGCACTATCTGCGGCGGGCCGTGGTGCGCGCCGGGGCCGGCAGCCAGCGCCGTGCCATGGGGCAGCCGGGGAGCGCGGCCACCGCCGGGACCCCACGGGGACAGGGGCACCGGTGCCGTCCCCGGGGTGCTGGTCCCGAGGGGCTGCTGGGGGATAAATAAATCCCATTTCTGGGGGTGCTGAATGGCGCGGAGCTGCCCTCCTTGCTGTGGACAACCCACAAGCTGCGTCCCGCTGGTGGGTTCTCTGGTGGCTCATATGGGGTTGAGCCCTCACCTACCTGCCTTGGGGTAAAGAAGGCAGCCCCTTTATTCCAGGCAGCCCCTTTTATTCCCTGTGCCCCTTTTATTCCCTGTGCCCCTTTTATTCCCGGCAGCCCCACCAGTTTCCCCAGCTGGGACTTCCAGTAGGATGGGAAGGAGGAGGGAATGACTCCGACAGCCTCCAGGTGCGGCAGCCACAGGGCCTGAAAGGGCCAATTTGTGAAAGGAGCACCAATTTGGGGTGAATCACGTCATCTTCATCAGATACACGTGTGGCCCCAGTGCCCAGCTGGTGAGCTGAGGGAGTGCTCCTGGTGCGAGCCCTGCCCCGGTGTGGGGCAGCTCCCTGAGGACCTCGCCCCCCCCACTCCGTGCTGCTGCTCCGCGCGCCCCCGCTGTTATTTTATTTTTGTGCATGAAGCCACGGGCAGATTTCGCCCGAGATCTACAATATTGGTTCTTTCCCACTGGGAGAACATTTTGTATAAAATTAAAGAGAAACGGCTGCAGTCAGCGCTGTCAGCCGCCGACCCAGGGCTACTTAGAAATTGCCTCGGTTAAATGAAATTGAAATAAAATCGGAGACGTGTGTGACATGCAGAGGCGGGCGGCGCCGTGCTGCGGGGGCCCCTTGCCTCCCCCTGCTCCATCCCCACCCCGGCCGGGGGGCGATGCCGGGGTCCCCGCGGCCCTGGGGACACCGACCCTGCTCCCCAAGCCCCCCGGCTGCCCCCCCATGCTGCAGCACCCCCAGATTTCTTTCCTTTCCGATATTTTTGCCTGGCACAAGCGTGATTAACACATCAAAAGGCTGCTTTGCTTTGCTTAACGATATTATATGCTCACCCGCTCCGTTAATTGAATCACGGCGGTGTTTGTTTGTTCAGGTTGGGTTCGTCCTAACAAGTCTATTTTATTTTGACTACTTTGGTGCTTTGTTAGGACTCCTCATCCCCTCCCCGTGCTGCAGGGCCCGTGTCCCTGAGCATCCCACCGACACCGGTGTCCCCAGGTGTCCCCTGGGTGTCCCCAGCCCCACTGGTGGCACCCCTGGGACTAGGACATGGAGGGGTCGCCCCCCACATCCCTCCTGCCTTTAGGGGCAGGGTCAGGAATGTGGGCAGCCAGGAGGGGGCCAGCAGCTTCCCCAGTGGCTGAGCTCTTTCTGGGGGGTTTCTGCGCCCCTCTGCCTGTAGGAGAAGATGAAGAAATGTTGCAGGAGGGATGGTGGCAGGGACACAGCTCTGGGCAGGGAGCTGGGTACGTTGGGGACAGCACCATGGGAGAGCCACCAGGCAAGTGCCACGAGAGGGGTCACGTCCTAATGCACCTTAGCAAAATGCTGCAGGCTCAGCCATGGCATGGCACGATGGCATGGTGGCACGATGGCATGGTGGCACAGCAGCATGGTGGCACGATGGCATGGTGGCACGATGGCATGGTGGCACAGCAGCATGGTGGCACGATGGCATGGTGGCACGATGGCATGGTGACACGATGGCATGGTGGCACAGCAGCATGGTGGCACAGCAGCATGGTTTATGGTTTGGATTTTGTTGTGTGGCTGCTCCAGGCTCCCTACAGCTGCTCGGGTTCTGGCGGGGCTGAGGACGGGCCGGGAAGGGGCACCCGGCTGGGCTGGGTGTGCTGGGACAGAGAAATCCCTGGAGGGACCCAGACAGCAAATAATCCGGCTCTGAAAAGAGCTGCTGATGCCTCATTAACAACTTTGAAAAGCATCCGGTGTAAAAAGCACTCTGCCCTTGTATTTGGTGTTTTCTGCTCATTCCTCCTCTTGTCCTTGATTAATAAGGACATTTGCATGCAAATTGCCTCCTGGCTCCTTGGGAGCTGCTCTGCGGCTCCAGGCTGTCCCCACCTGAAGCTTCCCCGGCCCTGCAGCCGCTGCCCTGCCAGGCACGGCACAGCACGCGTGACATTGCGTGGCACGGCGCATCAAATTGGGAGCCCTTCAGCCCCACCTTGCATTGCAGTGATCAGCTGGAGCCACGGACATCTGCAGGGCTGGGACATGGGGCAGGGGCGTGGGGAAGGGGCTCAAGGCAGGGACACGGCGCTGGGGAAGCCGCCAGCCCGCGGTGCCCGGGGTACGGCGTGCCGCTGTTGTGCGTCGCACGTCGGCTCTGAAATCCTATCCTGTCAAACTGAGAAGTGCCTCTGAAATGACTACTTTTCTGTTTATTGTATAAAACCATTTTACAATTGTTTGAACAAGCTCCCCTCTCCGAGCCTGCGCTCCCCGGAGACTTAATTTTCAAAAACAAATGCATTCACTGAATGCATATGGAAAAGTGCCTCTCAGTTGGGCAATCCGTCTGGCTGGGTTTGATGTGTCATTCCCACATCGTGTCAGTTTAAAAGGTAACATTTTGTTAATGGAAAACACTTCGGGGCTGTTCCTTCTGCTCCTCTTTCTCCATCCTGGGCAGGTTTGGGGACGGGCAAGCGGACGTGGCCAGCCCTGTGCCACCGCACTGTCCCCGTGCCGCCGCTGCGGTGTCCCCGCCTGTGCCCGATGCACTCGCCCTGCTGCTGGCTGTCCCAGGACAGGGCCACCCGTGTGTCCCCAGCAGGGTGATGCAGCTGGTGGCAGCGCTGTCCCCAGCAGGACCCCTGCACCAGGCCGCTCAAATTGCTGCGGAGCCACACGGGAACGGGGGCGAGCGCGGCCCCGACCACGGGGACCCGGCACTGCTGCCCCCGGGGGAACGTGCCCAGGGGCCAGGGAGGCTCAGCCAAGCGTTTGACGAGCCTGAGAGCCGCTGAACCTCGTGACAATCATGACAAGGGCACTGCCTCGGGTAGCTCTGTGTCTGCAGGAGGAGGGCAGCGAGCGCACGGGGTTATTTTTAGCCCGGCGGCGCGCCGGAGCCCGGCCGCAGCAGGGACGGGGTTATTTTAAACCCATTGCGTGCAGCGGAGTGCCGCTCTCCGGCACAATGAATTCCCCCAGCCCCTGCTAATCAGGAGTGATTGCTTAATTGGCACATTTCTGCCTGTCTGGGGTCTCTGCCAAAGAGGGTTCCTCTCCGCTCCCGTCAGCCGTGGACTGAAGCCTCCCGCGCGCTCCCCAGGCAGAGCTGGGATTGTCCCGTGATGTGGGGCGGGTGACAAACTGGGGACACTCTGGGGGTTGTGGGGTGGCCCCAGGGAGGTCAGGGCACCCAGGATAACCGGGACACTTGGTGGGTGCTCTCACTGAGCCGAGCTCCACCACCGGCTGCACGCAGCCTTGGTCACATCCCTTAGCCTTGAACGGGGCCTGGTGCCAACGTCACCACCCCTGTCCCTCCGTGTCCCCCAAACCTCGGGCACGTGTGGCACCAGGGCTGCCCGGGGCTCTGAAGCCCAGCGGGACGGTTGGGATGTGGGTGCCACGCACGGGGGTGAGGCTCGCGTGAGCCCCCATTTGTGTCGTTTCCAACCTGCCATCGCGAATCAAAGGAGCTGACACGCACGCTGCAACCCATTCTTCTCATATCACTCACACCATTTCCATGCTACATTGTGACAATAGGGTATAATTAAGGTGTCAGCATATCATTTAGCCTTTTCAATATAAAACCAGGAGACAGGCTGGGAAATCTGTAGTCTTCTTTAATGAGGAACGCAGGGAAAAAAAAATAGAGAGGAGGAGAAGAAGAGGCAGCGACTTGGTGAGGACGAGACAAAGGCCCCTCGGAGGCTCGGGGCGCTGGAGGACACGGTGGCACTGCCAGGGGACGGTGCACTCCTGGGCTGTGCAGATCCTGCCAAAAGCACTTGGGTGCAGGACGAGCTCGTGGTGCTAATGAGCACAACCAGCTGTGTGATGAGGGCTGAGCTGCGTGCGCTGCGAGCTCCGGGGCCACACCACGGATACGGACATCCCGGGTGCCGTGGGTGCTGTGCCCACGGTGTCCCCAAGTGGATGCAGGGCTGCCATTCCAGCCCCATTTATATTTTCCCAGAGCTCAGCAGCTGGTGCCCAGCAGGCTCTAGACAGCATGAGCCCAGCTCCATCACCGTGCTGGTGAGCGGGGAGCCCCTGTCCCCACCCCGTCCCTCGGGCACCGCGCTGCGCTCGGGGAGGGCGGCAGTGCCGAGGGCAGCAGGCGAGTTCAACGCCATCAATAACGCCCTGATTTCTATAGAAAGCACTTTCCAGAGGAATAAATCCTCGCTGCATCAAAAGGAAGCTACAAATCAAGGCGTGAGTCTCCGATCCCTAACGATGGGAACTCGGCCGAGGGTTTGGGGGCCGCACACGGGGCCGGGGCTGTGCCCCCGCGGCTGCGAGGCTCACCCGCTGCAAGACGGGACCAAAATTAATTACGGGACAAAATGAGAGAGGGGAGCAAAGAGGAGCAGGACAGGAGTGAATCTGGGGGCCCAGAGCCCATCTTGGCTGGGTGCTGCTGCCACCACACCGTCCCTTGGGGCTACCCACCACGGACACCCCGCAGGCTCCTCGTCCCGCTGCGAGCAGGACCTGGTGGTGTGGGGGGGAATATTTGTGTGTCCTGATCCGTGGCAAGTTTTCTGTGGGGTGAACCCCTCCTCAAACGGCCAGGGGAGCTCAGGTCCCCCACCCGAGGAGGGGACACGGCCCCGCAGCGCTGCCGTCCTCAGGCCCAGCCTTTGTCTGCTCCGGGCGCGCGCCCGGGGAAGTTTCTGCGAGATGGATGTGCGGCCCCGCGAACGCAGACATGTTAAATATGAGATCCTGGGAAGAGGTTTCCTTAGCAACAATAATGAAGTGAGAGAGAGAGAAAAGCTCTCATGGCTCCGCTCCCTCCTCTTGGGACTTTTTAGCGGTTTGGGGTACTTCCGACGATAGAAGTGCATTTGCGGGGCCGGCTGCAGGAGCACGGCGCTGCCACGAGCCCCGGGCACGGACCCTGCACCTCGGCTCCCTGTACCCGTACCGGGGTTTGTGCATGGGCTGCTGCCACCTGCATGGCCCTGGCCCTACCCAGGCATCGCCCCGGCCCTGCGGCACCCCTGTGCCTGCTGTCACTGGATCTCCACCGCTCCCCGAACCATCCTGCTGGGGCCACCGGCACGGGGACAACCAGTGGCACAGCCGGGGCCAAGGCATGAGGCCAGGCTCCCCCCACCACAGCGCCCTCCTGCAGCGTGTAATTGCTAATCTGCATTTTTAATTACCTCGTTTGAATTGTGTTTCTCCCCTTTCACCTTTCCCTTAATGAAAGCTCAGGTGAGCACAGCCCCGGCAGCACCAATTTGATGCCCCGGCTGCGAGCAGCGATGCTCCTCTCACAGCGGGGCCACGCCAGGTGCCGGGGGGGGGCTGTGGCTTTGTGCAAATCCCCTGGGGTGCCGGGGAGGTTTAATGGGGCTCAGCACATGGCGATATTTAGTCTTCCAGGGAGAGTCAATCAGCACCTTGTTAGCACTGAGCTGCACCGTGCTGCCACCGGCCAAGGTGTCGACGACGTTTCCATCCTTCCCCAGCCCACCCTTGCAGCCTGCTGGGCTTTTGGGGGAAAAGACGTCCAGTTTGGGCTGTTGTTCAGTTTGGATTCAGATGGGTTGGTGCCCATCCTCTGGGAAACCTCTCCTGGGATGAGGGACAGGCGGTGGCACTGGGGCACAGCCCTGTCCCCGTGCAGGGGACCCGCCAGCCCGGTGCCCCCTTCGTCCTGCTGCAGTTTTCCAAACTCGCCGCCGAGCTGTCGCACTGCCCCTTCCTCCCTGGGCCCTGCCGGCTCGTCGGGTGATGGCACTGTGCCTCGAATCACAATTACAGTAAATAAATCCGATTAGAAGTACTTTTACTACCGCATGTGCCTCATTACAATATGCCAAAACCCCTGGCTCCTGGGAGCTCCGTCATAATGAGGCCGGGATGTATGTACGCTGGAAAAAAATTAATGCTTATTGGAGTTAATTTGTTTTTATTAGCGCACTTCGCCTGGCAGCACGGATGTGGCCGGGTGCAGGGACAGGCAGCCAGGGGAGCCGCGTGCCATCGCCGTCCCCGGGGAGCAGCGAGCCGGAGCAGGGGGCGCGTGAGCCCGCGGGGCGATGCCAACGGGGCAGCAGCATCTCCGCAGTGCCCCAGCCCAAAGGAGGCTGGACGAGGTCATAGCTCGTTAATAGGCTAATTAAGAGGAAAGCATCAAAAGCAAAATCCGAAGAGCCGTGCTGAATAACCCAGAGTGGGGTTAGCTGGTAATTAACTCGTCAGGGCCACGACGGCTGCTGGGCCCGCTCCTGCCCCGGCCGCTCCCTGGGAGCCCCCTCGCAGCGGGGCAGTCCCAGGGGACACGGGGGACACCAGCCCGCTCCCCGGGGTCACACCGTGCTCTGTTTGACTGCAAACCCCAGAGGATGCCGGGGACTTTTAAGGTTTTTCCCAGTGCTCCAGCACAGCTTCTCCAGAGATGGCACCGTCCCCTCCCACGCAGGCAATAACCAGCCCCAAAATCCTCCTGGGAGTGAAGAGCAGGGCGGCCACCAAGTGTCCCCATCCCCGATCCTGTCCCATGGCCACCGAGTGTCCCCTCAGCTGGCCCTGGCACGCAGCACAAACATTTACAGCCGCACCTGTGGGGTCGGCTCGGCCTTCCTGCCGGGCTGGAAAATATAGATCGCGCCGTTAATAATACATACATTTATTAAAATTAAACCACCAGCAGATATTACATCCAGCAGCACTAAATTATGGATAGACCTCGTCCCCAACCTTTGTTTTTAATTAAAAAGCCCCTTTCAGTAATTCCATTAAGGCGGTAGCTTATGTTTTCTTTTTCTTCCCCTCTTTCAATAATGCAATCCGGCAGCATTTAAGTTGTGCTGATGAAACGTCTTTGAAGTTTCATGAATTGCTGATGTAATTGAATAAAAATAATATTAAGAAGAGAGAGAGAGAGAGGCTCTTCTCTAAACCCAAATCCTAATGAAATCACCTTAGCGCACCGAGCGGAGTGACAGCGAGCTCCGGATTTGCGCGTATTCCAGTAATCCTAAACCCATTAGCGGGGAGGCGCCGCGCGGGCCACATGTTGCGGATTATGGCCAAAAAAAAGCCCTGAAAAAAAACCTTGGGCCTCCCCTCGGGTCCTGCTGGAGCCCCTTGCCCCGCTAACGAGCCCCTCGCAGCCCCAGCCCCAGCGCCCCCTCCTCGCCCCGCTGGAAGCCCTTGGTTGGCTCCTTCCTCGGGCGTCGGGTGGCCTGCAATTAAGGTGGAGGGCTTTGCAATTATTTTGCTGCATGCCGTTATTAATGGAAATATTAATTTTACAGAAGTGCCTCTCGCCACCCTTTACAATGAGCAGGTTTTGTAACGCTCCCGGCCCCGCTGGGCGCCCGCTGCCCGGCGGCTCCGCTCGCAGCCCTGCGGCCTCGGCACCTCCTGGGCTCCGGGCTGCACCCGGCCGCCTTCCCTCACCTGGTTATTAAAAGCTAATTGAGCTCGGAGCCAGCGGCGGCTCCGAGGATGCTCCGTAATAAAGGGGAATGTGTCAGGAGGGTTTTTGGCTCCGCTTCCCCATTAGATCTAATTGCAGCTTCCACCTTGCGAGCCGATGGCGCGGCGGCTTCCCGGCCTCCTGTTCTTTAATTGTAATCGCCTTTAATGTATTGTACCAGCCGCCGTTAACAAAATGATAATTGCAACATCGATCTTGCAAAAATCACTGCAGAAAACACGGGCTGCTGCGTTTTCACACGGAGGTGAAGGGCAGTTCAGCACACCGCCGGCAGAGCTGGCACCGGCCATCCTGCATCCCCTGCATCCCCTGCATCCCCTGCATCTCCTGCATCCCCTGCATCCCCTGCATCCCCTGCATCCCCTGCATCTCCTGCATCCCCTGCATCCCCTGCATCCCCGTTCCCCCATGGGATGGTTCCCGGCACTGGGCCCTGCCTGCAAGGGATGCTCAGCCCCTGGCCAGGAGGTGATGCCCGGGCAGGAGGCGATGCTCCAGCAGCCTCCAGCAGTGCCCGGACACACGGTGCATCCCGCACCTTCCCCACTGCCCGGGCTGGGGACCACGCTCACCGGGACGGGGAAGACCACCTCGCCTCTCCTTCCTCCTCTCTCTTCTAATTTCTTTCTTCCCAATTTAGACTCCTCTCCAGGATAATGCAATAAAGACATGAAGCACCTAATTTTCATTGGGGGACAACAGACGCAATGGTATATTTACCCAGTCATACCATTATGAAATCCTACAATTAAGGCTTCAATCAGATAAATGCAATTACATAATACGATCTTATACGATATAATTAAAAACATCTGCAATCAAACTGAAGCCGATGGTACAGTAATCCTTAATCAGAAATTACCCACCAGCAGCTCCACGCCGCAATCCAGCGGGACGTGGTGGCAGCTCCGTGGTCCCCCGTGGGCACGGCCGGGCCACGGGTGGGTGCCCCGAGGGGACCCCGGCACGGCGAGGGGGGGCTGATCCGGCACTGCCGTGCCCGGCCCCGTGCCGAGCAGCGCCCGCGTGCACCAGGAGGATCCGTGCTCGGCTGGCTGCGAGCGTTTAAGCAGAATTGACTGTGTATTCAGGCACTTTCAAACACAAGTAATCTTCATCTGGGAGACGGGAAGTGAAATATGTTATTGCTGGCCGCAGTAAATTACCCGTGCCAGCCCTCGCGTATAAAACATTACAGTTGCTGGCCAGTGCACTTACTCACCGCGCTGTCTGCATCCCATGATAAATTATGAAATAAATGGATGCTGGTCAGTCCTGACGCGCTGCGGGGGCTCGGCCGGTCACAGCAGCACTCTGCCCAGCCCCAGCCCCAGGCAGAACCCAGTGCACGGGGCCGGATCCTGCCCCAAAAGCACCGGGGGCAGCTGGAAGGAGCGGGGAACAGGCGCTTGCAGGCTGCTTTACCGCCTCCTCCCTGGGGAGCAGCCCCACACCGCTGTGTCTGTCCCCTCTCCAGGACCCTGTGTGGGTGACCTCGGCCTCGCAGCACTGCAGGGTGCTGGTGCTGGTCCCGGGGCACCTGCTTCGTTAAGGCTAACGAGCTGCGGTGCTGGAGGGCGGCAGCATCGCGCCCCGCGGAGCTGGGAGGCGAGCGGCGGCTCCGGCTCGTTTCTTTTCCCAGGGAAGGCCTTGAGAAAGCAAAACCCCAACCCGTAAAATAAATAAAATAAAATAAATTCCTGCAACTTTAACAATCATTGTGTTGGATTTGGGAGATGTTATTCCTAGTGACAGACAAGGGCAATTATCTGCTATCCGCCAGCAGTTTTAGCCTAATTTCATTACTGCTGTGCAATTCTTCCTGAGCCGCTAGTCTATCACTGTCTCACAGAAAGGATTAGCCGGCACTTTCTTCATCTTCAAATGAATTTTAGCTGTCATGCCCTTGATGAATAGAACGGGAGGAGTGCTAGCCCATGCCGGCGAGCGCGGCGGGTCCAGGCCACGGGGCTGTGCCGGAGCCCGGTGTGTGTGCGGGATGCTGCTGCTGCTCCTGTGCTCCACGGGCTGAGCTCCGAGCCCCGTGCTCTGTGTTCTGGGTGTTATTCTGGGCCTGCTGCTGCTCGCGGGAGGGTTTGGCACGGGCTGCTCTTCCCAGAGCACGCCTACGAGCCAGACGGCGATCCCCAGGCTGGTGCATGGGCAGCAGGCTTCCCCCCGGCATCTGGGCTGGGTTAAAATGACAGCGGCCGTGATATAATGGAATAACGAACCAGCCGCCCTCCTCCCTCTCCAGAAGACGTTTAGCTGCCAGTCCAGGCCACCGAGGAAGAGCAAAAAGCAATTTGAGCTTCAGAGCTGAGACCGAAGGCGATGCTGCGGGGAGCAGTGCGCCCTCGCTGGCCACGAGCCCTTGGTGGCCACAAGCTCTTGGTGGCCTCAAGCCCTCGGTGGCCACGAGCCCTCTGTGCCTGTGAGCTCTCAGTGGCCACAAGCCCTTGGTGGCACATGCATGGCAGGGGGACACTGCCCGGCCCCAAAGCCCCCCGTGGCTTTCTGCCCCCCGTGGCCCCGCAGCGCTCCCCACGCTCCGAGCCCGGCACCGGCCCGGGGGGCTCGGCTCTTCCACGAACGTCAATTCCCCACCGGCGCATCGTCCCGGGGGAATATTTTAGCACCTTTAATGCAATTTCCTCCTCTCGCTGAAATATCATTTCAATCCGAGCCAGCCGCACCGTCTACCTGCTCCCTAATAAACCTCTGCGACTTTAATGAACTAAATAGCAAATTACTTTTTTATTCAAGAATGAAATTTCATCATATTCATAATTCATATTTTATTTCAGACATCTGCTGCTGATTACATTACATTTAACTAAAATTAGATGATGCTCAGAATGTAATTAAGCCCCTGCCAAATTCTCTGGCCCACCAATACCAGCCTCGCTCAGCGGGGGCCGCTTGGAACCTAATATGTAATTAGGAGCTATTTTCTAGCTGTTTTTAAAGTCTGAAAATTAGCTGCCTTTATTAATCACACAGACAAATATAAAGCGGAGCCAACGCTTGCTGAAATTTCTAAAAAGGATTTTTTTTTAATTATACACCACATAGTGCTGAGACTCATTTTGAATGTTGATTTGTTGTGCACTGACATTTTGACAACTAGTTCTCAATTTGTCTGTCGTAGTTAGGCAACAACAAAGCCGACAGTAATACTTAACTTTCAAAACCTCTCGGCGTGCCGGGAGGGGCTCGGGGCGGTGACGGGGGCTGCTCCCCGCTGCCTCCGAGCATCCCCATCCACGCCGAGCCCGTGGCCAGGAGGATGGATGGGGCTGGACGCACCCATGGGTGCTGCCCGGGGCTGGGGCTGGATCCGTGGGGGAGCCCCTCCTGGGAAGGTCCTGCCCAGGGGGTGATGCTGCAGCAGGGGGGACACCGCTGTCACTCGGTGCCACCAGTTTGGGATGGCGATGGCACCTGGGGACATTCCCCAGGGGCTCTACGAGGGCTGGCACTGCAGGCAGCAGGACGGGGCTGGGGGTCCCCATCCTGGCAGCCCCCATGGCCGGGGGGCCCCCAGCAGCACCCCCCCCGGCGGCTGCGCGCTGACATTTCCTCGCCGTCCCTGACCCTTTTTCTGTTCTCTCAAATAATGTCACTGCCTCCTTAGCATCGATTCATCAGAGCAGAAGGAAGCCGCTGCTGACACGGATTAAAAAAAAATGCCAGCTGTGCCTCGCGGGGCAGGGCAGCGCCCACCACGGCCCCAAAAGAGCGCACGGCCTCGTCCTGCGTGGGGAAAGGCTACCAGGATGTACGAAGGGATTTCCTTTATTTTCTTGTAAGAAACACCGGTGTCCCCCTGCTGCTGCTGGGGCTTCGGAGCAAAGGGAAAACAGCCCTGTCCAGTTAACTGCTGGAGTAGCCAGGGCTGCAAAGTGACCCCTGGAGGGCCAGGTCCTCGAGGTGGGGAATGTCCAGGACCCCATCCTGCTCCCCAGCATCTTCTCCTGCAGGCGGAGGGAGCACGGCTTCCCCTGCCCGCCCCCGTCCTGGCTATTAGAGGCAAACCCCGGCTCGTTAGTCTTCCTGCAAAGCTCATCATGTGAAAAATGAAGCCGAAGAAAAATTAGCCAAATTACCAGGCTAATCCTTCAGCGGCAATCGCTGCTCCGCTACACGTCCCTAACACCCCACGGGGGAGAGGAGAGGAGAACAGAGGGGGCACCCGGGCTGGCCTCAAGCTGAGCACCCCGAGCAGTGAAGGGCAGGATTTGGGGTACCCCGTGCCCCTGTTTGCTCCGTAAAACAAGCACAAGGGGTGGCCGTGAGCTGGCGCTGCTGCCGGGTGATTTCTGCGCCCTGCGCGGATGCCAGCAGCAGGCTGCTGCCCGGTGCCCCCCCGGTAATCCCGCTGAGAGCAGCGAGGAGCCTGCCGAGCCTCTGATTGAGCCTGGGAGGGAGGAATAAATGAAGGAGAGCGCGGGCACTCCAGCGCTCGCAGATGGATGCTAAATCCGGGCTCACTGCGAACAAATTGGGACCGGCTCCAGCTGCTGACTTAGGCAATTCTGGTCCCGGCGGCATGGGGGGGGGGGCAGCATCCTCCCGTGCTGCAGCCCCCGCCTCGTGCAGAAATGATTTGGGAGCCTGGGGGGCAGGAGGAAGCTGGGGAGGGGACCAGCACCCAGCACAACCCCGATCCCTCCAAGGTCACCGTGTCCGGGCTCAGCCCCCTCCCCGCGCCACCTCCGCACCTCCACCACCCCCCAGCCAAGCAGAGGCCCCCGAGACGAGGCTGAAAGTTTGGGGACAAAAACGCCACAGGTCACAGATTGCAGCAGAGCTCGTGCCGGGTAGTGCCAAGGCCTCCAGCTACGGCCCTGGCACAGCTGAAAGATGAGAAATGGAGCAGAGCCAGCACGCGGGGCCGCCACTGAAGGACTCGTACGGCTCAGCGGGCTGATAACGGGAGGACCCACACATCTTAGTTACAATTTAAAGCAGCAAACCAACATTTTTTAGTTCTTTTCCTACCAGAGCTGCCAGGCCTTCTTCTAAGGAAAGCAGCTAACGCTGATTAACCCCCGAGACGTTGTTTTGAAGTGAAGTTTCTTCGCAGGGAACGTGGCATTTCTTTGTGCTCACCAGGAGAAGCTACAGACACATTTAAGTGGTGATGAAGGCAGCACGCACCCAGATCCTCACATTGATTACACTGTATTAGAAAACGGTAAATTATTTATCAGGCTTTCTGACTTGTGATTAGTGTAAAGCTGTTCTTGGATGCAAATTGGAATTGTAATTAGACATGTAGAAAACCAGCCTCTGAAACCTGGTTTTACCGAAGCAGCGTACGGTACTTTCTTCCTTTTGTAGCCGGCGTAATTATCAAAGAACACTTTGCATGTATAAAATGTCAATTTATTAAAAACAGAGACAGTTTTATTTATGTCTGATCAGTGAGCTAAACCTGGTCATGAGGATGGCAAATCGTTAGAGCTGGTAGACCTCAGCTTCTCACACTTGATCTCTTATTCCTGCACTGGAAGGGGAGGACAAGCTCCCCCACCTCTGACGATTTATTATTTGGCTTTTAGTGAAGTTAATTCTTGAGCAGAGCAACACTTAAAAAACCCCAAACAAGGAGAAAATCTTCAGCAGGTATCGAAGAGACCCCAGCCACAAAGAGTCAGCTTATTTCTGGGCTCACGTACTCACCTCCCAGTCCCATTTTTTTTTTTCCTTACTTAAAACCGATTACTTTAAGCTAAGTTTTTAAAATCTGCGTTTGCTCTGTTTGCTGACCCCCTCCATCTCTCCCACCTTTACAGGAGGCACAGCTCACACCCCCACCAGCAGGCTCATTTAAGACAGAAGCATGAGAGCACGCTCCCCAAACACATCCCAGAAGAGCTACGGTTAAGTAGAAATCCTAAAACTGCCTTTGCCTCCAGCCACCCTCCCTGCAGGTAACAGAGCCAGAGCCTGAACCAGACCTCGGGCACGTGAACAGAGCCTGGTTACAGGACCCTCTTTATCAGCCCAGAGTGAAAACAGTGATAAATTCATTAGAGTTGTGCTGTTTTTTTTCACGTTAATTATCCACCTCTTAATTAGTAACAGGTAAGAGCTCTATTTAAATGTTTCCTTTCCACGGTTAATTGCAGAAAAAAAAAAAAAAACGAGACCCGAGTGTCGAGCCCTGAGCTGCCAAGATGCTTTTCACCCCCAAATGTCAAAGCACTCCGCACATCCGCCTCGCCAGCCTCGCTGCACGCCCTCGCAGGACGCCAGGGGAGACGCGGAGAGACAGCGCACGCATCTGAAGCAGGAGAACCAAGCCGAGTGTCATTATCCGTGCTGGAATCCAGCCCAGAGCTCTCCTCCTGCCCCTCGAGATTAGCACAGCAGTTGAGAAAGGAAATTCAGAAGAGGATTTTTGAGAGGCTGGGTCCGACTCGGGCCCAGAGCAAGTGCGAGCAGTTGCTCCTGGGTCCTCACTGCGGTCCCAGCTCCCCGAGGCACCAGCCCTGAACCCCAGCACCCAGAGGGATGCAGATGGGAGCACTGGGAGAAGCTCCCAGGCAGCAGGACAGAGCCAGCCAGGAGCTCGGCCTCACCAGGGGCAGCAGCTCAGCTCTCGGAGAGTGCTTGCAGCACTTGGGCTTTTAAAGACGAGGAGGAGTGCAGGGTCACCCCGGGGGCCCCGATGTCGGTCTCCCAGCACTCAAATCCGCATGCGCACAGATCTCGCTTGGCTGCTTCCACGGCCTGCGGGGTGGTGTCTGCCGGGAGGGAGGCAAGAACGGGCAGGAGGTCAGCCAGGCCGTGCCTGGAGGCAGGAAGGGGCGCCCACGTTCGCCCCCGTGCCGAGCCGGGCGGGCAGAGGGGCACTGACCTGGTCGCAGCAGGGTGATGCCGCAGCCGCCGCCGCCAGCACCGGTGAGCTTGCTGTGCAGGCCGTGCGAGGCCGTCACCCGGCACAGCCGGTCCAGGGAGGGGTGGCCGACCCCGATCACGTTCAGGTGGTGCTGGTTGATGTCAAAGAGTTCCTAAAAGAGATTGCACAGAGAGGAGGTGAGCACATGTGGTGGCAGCAGCAATTCCTGGCCATGGATCCTTCCTCAGGGGGTTGCCCTGCGTTCCCGGCCACCCGACAGCCACCTCGTGTCCGTGGGGAGCTCGGCCACCAGCATGTCTTGGGGTCCAGCAAAGTTGAGGCCAGTGCCTGAGCCCCGTGCTGCTCCTCTGACCCCATCCCCATGATTTGTGCTGCTCCTTCTCACCACCGTGACAGCAGTACAGCAGCTTCTGGGCCGCCTCACTCAGGAGGGAGAAAGTCCTGGTCGCAGCAAGCTGCTCACAGACGTTTATTCCAGGCCCTAAATCAGAACTCTCCGATGCCTCCCGACTGTTTCGCCTCTCCCCTGTCCCACGAGTGCTGAGCTGGGGGCTGTGGGAAGGGCACTGGGCCAGCACCTCTCGCTGCTGGCTGTCACCCCTGCGATCCATCCAGTGCCACCAAATCCAGGGCTCTGACACAGCCGGGTCAGAAGCAGCCCTGCTGGAGAGGCAACGTGGAGTCACCTCCCTGGGCCTGCGGTGTGCAAGGATTCCCCTCTGTGTGGGCTGCAAGCCAGGGGGCCGCTCACTAGCACCACGCCGGGCTCCTGGCACAAGTGGGGTCAAGAGGAGCTCCTCTGGGAGCAGCACGAGCCTCTCCCAGCTGCAGGTTCCAGAACAGCCAGATGTGTGCACATTTAGGTGCTGCATGTGATAAACTGCGCCCCCGTGGGCTCTGCAGACCCGAGGCAAACCCGCAGGTTCCACACAGCAACCAGCTCGCTGCAGCTCTGCCCCTCACGGGACAGCCCCGGGGAGGGACCCAGATGCTAAAAGGAACTGCACTGCTGTACCGATGGGTTGCTCAGCACCCGTGGCCAGGTTTGCCTCAGCTGGGCACCACCCCGCGTCCTCACCCCGCGCGAGGCGGTGCTGCAGCGCTGCCGGCACCGCTACGAGCTCCCCCCGCTTGGCAGCAGCCTCTCCTGCTCCGCACAAAGCCAAGCCGAACGCAGATCTCTGCGTGCACCTCATGCATCAACGTCAGGTCAGCTCTGGGCACAGCTCCGTTTGTCAGCCTCCGGAGCCAGGACGAGCACCGGGCGCTGGGAGCTGGCTGGTGAGCAGCCCCTCGAGCTGGGCTCCCCGCTCTCCGCTCCAGCCCTGGCAGTGACAGAGCAGCAGACGAGCGAGGCCGCCCAAACACACCCCACACTTTTCCAAGGGAACAAAACCTTTAGGGCTGCAAGTCCCCAGAGCGCCAGGTCCGCTCCCTCCCTCCCTGTCCTCTGTGCTGCGGGAAGACACAAAGAGCATTTTCTGTCCCCCGGCTCCCAGAAGGGCATTAAGAGCAGCGCACGCAGACCACAATTCCACTCCGACCTGAACGCTTCCTGCTATCAAATTCTTTCTTAGCCCTAATGGTCTTTAAATGACATTTTGATGTTCAACAGTAACGGCGTCTAAAAATACTGGCGAACGAGCCCCTTACCTCCAGCACAGGGTAATGCTCCGGTGATGGATTTGCAGGCATCGCTTCCAGAACACTTTGGCACTCCTGAGAAATGGCATCGATGGAGTCCAGCACTGGGTTCATTATAGCCGGGAACTGAGAAGCAGGGAGGCGAGATGTGAGCAGACTGCTCGCTGGACCTAACGCCACCCCGAGAAAGCCGCCCTAGCCCTCTGGAGCTGGGCGATTCCTCGCCCCACGCAGGGCTGCTCGCTCACAGAAAAACCCAGGGCAGAGCAGGGCAGTGCCCAGGTGCTCACAGCTGCAAAAACTGGAGGAAGAGAGGGAAACAGACGGAAACAGGCGGGAGGAAGGAGCTATTCTGCTCATGGCTGCACACTGGTGATTTTTGCAACGAGCTCTGTGTGCTGGAGGGAGGGAAGGAAGCTCAACTCCAGTCCCCAGGTGTTAGCTAGGAGCAAGCTTGAATGCAACAACCCCGAGAGCTCACGAGAGCTCCCTGCGAGCCCTGCAGGAGATCAGAGCTCACCAGGACACTAGGGTTACCTCCCCCCAGCGCACGCCCCCATCCCCGTGGCCACGCAGGCGCTGCACCTTCAGGATCTTCTCCTTGACCCCCGCCACCAGGACCTTGGTGCTTCGTGGGACTTTGGTGTTGGTCAGCAGGATCCTCAGCGTCGGCACCCTGCGAGCAACGGGACACGGTCAGCCCCCTTCCTTCAGCAGAGCCCCGCAGCTCCCAAGCCCACCGGGCCTCTCGGGGTTTTCTTTTGAGCACAACAAAGATGAGGGTCCCATTAATTTGGGGGAAGTTAGGCAGGTGCTCAAGCATCAGCTGGACTTGTTCCTCTCGGTTACAACGAACAACTGTACCAGCACAACAAATGGGACTAACGTGTTTACTGAAATCCGTGTTTTCCAAGTCAAATCTTGCCTTTGAAATACTGCGAGGCTGGCCAGCAGTGGCCATTAGCCACTAATAAAGCAATTTCATGCACTGGGGAAGATTTTAATGGAGTCAGATTATCCTCCCGTGGCAGGAGGCATTCAGGGCCCGGCCCTGCTCTCTGCAGCTCGCTTTTTACGCAGCGCTGCCATCAGGTACGCGAGAAGTTTCCCCCCTCCCCACAATGTCATTCGCTGCCAGGAGCAGATCCGCTCCTGCTGCCCATAATGCCATGAAATTAATATTGATCCCCTGCGCCGCGTTCGTCTGATGTGGGATAACGACCAAACCTTTTGTTGTTCTCGCCCACCCCGCACCGAGGCGGACACTCGGGCTCCCCACACCCGGGACAAAACGTGGCCGCGGAGCCCCGCAGCTCGTGCAGTGCCACATCCACCCCAGGCACTGCTGCCACGTTCCACCCCCCGCGCCGCCGAAGAGTTATTTTTAAGCTCCAGCATTACCTCTTTAACGCTTTGATTTCTCCTGATTGGAATCTCAGGGCTCCACCTAAAGTGAAACACATGCATTGTCTCAGCACGCAGCCCGCCGAGATAAGGCGGTATTGTACCAGACAGAAGGTCTTTCATCTTCAGAACCTCACCCAGAGCACATGACAGTAATTGCAAGGAACACCAGCTAAATGAACCATGTTCGCAGGCAGCATGAATCTGCCCGGCCCCGCTGACTTAATGAGAGGGTCTCGCTGGACACAGTTAACCCAGTGACTTTCCCTCTGCCCTCCTCTGCTTCAGGATCACGTTCATTTATTTATTTTTCCAAAGGCAAAGAGTTTGGCCAGCATTAAATCTCTGCTGAAAGAGGTTCCAGCAATGATTCCCCGGGGTAGAGCCAAGCGTGCTGGTTTCAGACGGGACTGGACGCGTGTGCTCGTGTCAGCAGCTGTCTGCTAGCAGGGAACTTCCCCGTGCTGCAGGATTCTTGCCTGGCTCCTGCTTCACCGAGGCACTGCGATTAGGTCTCATTAGAAAGATTACCGAAAGGAAAAGGACACTTCCCAAACACTTGGAAGCCTCTGCTAATTGAAACTGCGTGACAGCTGTCCGAGTGCATTTTCTCCTGCCTGATCCCGGGGGCAGGATTACGTCCCTTTGTTGGGACCAGAACGTCTCGGCTCCTTGCAGCGGGGTCTCTGCCCCACAGCACCTGCCCGGGGGATGCAGACCCCCAGTGTAAACGCAGGTCTGCCAGCCCCAGAGCTGGCTCCAGTCCCAGTTACGGACGGGGCTCACCACCTTCCAGAAGCAGGGCTGCTGTTCTGGCACAAAAATCCCCTCAGCACCCCCGTTTGGGGTCGGGGAGCAGCACACACGCACGTACCCCAGGTGCCAACGGCGTTGTCCACACCCGAGGGATTGCCGTGGATCACCCGCTCCCCCTGGAAGGCCCAGGTGTTGATCAGAGTCATCTCTTCTTCTGTCCACCTGGAAGGCAAGAAAAAGACTCAAAACCAGCCAAAACAGCCCACAAGGAGCGACAGAGAGACGCACGGAGGGCACATCACGCCCAGAAACAGATCAGGGTCAGCTCGCTGCGCACCCAGCCCCAGCCCCACCTCCCAGCACTGTGTTACCACACTCTGCCCTGAGATCCTGCTCACCGACACGCAGGACGGCAAGTTTACACGCAGATGAGAAGTTGCACCTCGCACAGGCAGCCCCGGCCTCTAATTGCCAGCTGCTCAGCCGTAGAAGCCTCACAAATTGGGTCAGAAGATGTCACTGGAAGCAATGCTGGAGCAAAGGCTTTGATTTTTAGGGATTAACTCCTAACACTTCAAGCCACGCTGGGTGCTGGCACTTAAAACACAAAAGGGAAGTAAATGCCGAGGTGTTTATGCTGAGAGACAGAGGAACGGGCTCTCTGCGGCCCTGAAAGCAGTCGCACAGACTGCTAAGTGCTTGCAGAGGTTAAACGCTGGCTGAAGGGCTCGGTGCTGGGTCAGGCTGGGCCAGGAGCGAGGCCTCTGACCAAACACACCAATTAAGGGGCTGCAGCAGCACAAAAACCCATCCCGGAGCTGCCGGTTGCAGAGCACTCGCTGCCTGCAGCTTCACCATGCTGCTTCCTTCCCAATCGTCCCCCAGTGCGCCCGTACAACCAAGCCCAGGGCTCGCCCAGTTCCCAAACCCAGCCACGAGGGCAGCCCGACGTCCCGCAGAGCTGCTGCTCCTGCACCCTGCTCCGACACGCTCGGACACGCGCAGGCGGGCGCCTGTCCCCCTCCTGGCTGCCTGCCCTACAGCCCACGCACACCCCAAGGCGCTGCCCCAGCGGTTTAATGCTCCGTGGGATCAGATAGCCCAGCACCAGGACCTTCCGCAGAGATCACAGCTGGCATTTGGTGCCTGGAACACAAACTGGGTGCCAGAGGCAGAGGCGCGGACGCAGGTTTTAGGTAAGCACCAAGCAGCCCTACACGAAATAAGGAGCAGTCGCTGACCCCTGCTAGGGTAGGGCAGAAATCAGGGGAGCCGCCTGCTACCTGGAAGCCCCTTCCTCACACTGCCCACGTTCCCAGGCTGCAGCTGAACATCTTTATCCATCTCCGCGCATCTTTAATTTCACTTGCCAATATTTAATCTGCGAAGCATTCAGGAAAACAGCTCACACCACCGCTACTCAAAATAGAAGCGCGGTTTGCTGTAAACCACTTGTTTTTAATCCTCTTTGAGAGGCTGCGATTCTTCTCGACGCAGGAGTCATTATATCACGCTGTTCTTTTCTTGCAATGTTAAGCAAAAACCTTCTGAAGTCTGACACCCCCATCTCTCACTTACCCCTCTGCACGCCAGCTGGAAGAAAAAAAAAATTACGCTGTATTCAAGCTGAAGCTAAGAGGTGTGAGCAGGGAATGAAGACATCCTTGCTGCTCCCTGCTTTAGAGCTGGCCTCTGCTTTCTCACGTCGCGTGACCACGGGGAGGTTTGCACCCGCTCTAGGAACGTGTTTCTGGCTGTTTGCAAGCTCGGGTTTTGAAGCAGAGCAGAGCCGCCCCCTCTCACGGTCTCACTTCCAAGCCCCCCCAAAATCCACAGAGCCAACCATAAAAGGTTGCACCTGGCTCCGGGGGAACAATAGAGGGTTCTGCGGCTCCAGCTGCGATACGCATCTCTAAGCTGAGCCTCCTTCCACACAGCAGAGCAGACCAGTTTTTCAGGATTGAACTCCGATGGAAAGCAGGGGAGAGGGAAAGAAACTCCCTTTCAACAGCCCCTGATAAAGGGCAGACTCAGGCAAGAAATCAGAAGGAAACGTGCTACGTGCAGAAAAAAAATCCATGGGAAAGTGCAGGAAAAAAGAGAAGGAATCTTTGACTCCTTGACAGCTCAAAGCAAAACCTAAAAGATGCTCGGGGACAGAGAAGAAATAGAGGTAAAAAAAATCCTCTACATTAAAGGAAGTGTTTTATTTTCTTGGCAAAATAAAGCTACCTCACCCTAGACAGAGTAAGCAGCGGGTTAAATGTGTATGTTCTTACCAAGTCTCTGCATCCAGGTGCTTTTATCAGAACAGAACTGTAAACACGATTCGCAGGTCAGAGCCCTGGGACAAGACACGCCTCTGCTGCTGGAGCACAGGCAGCAACAGGGAGGGAAGGGAAACGACCTGAGCCCGGGGTGCCACAGCCACACTCACAACCAGAGCCTGAGCCCAAGAGACGGCCAGACAGAGCAGGAGAGGTGCCAGTGCCAGGATTTGCTCAGACAGAAGGAAAGAGGGGGGCACAGCGGTCACGTTGGGGGATGTGCTGATCCAAACAGACCCCCCCAGCCCGGGGCACGGGCCCCACATCGCAGCGTGCTGCTGTCAGAGAGCAGGGCTGCCCCCGTGGCGTGCCCCCCAGGCGTTACCTGGCTGTGATCTCCCCGTCCTTCAGCGGGCAGGAGATGGCTCCGCAGGCGTGCAGCAGCGCCGCCGCCAAGCACACCGTGTAGGCAGCGCTCGACCCCAGCCCGGCTCCCGTGGGCAGCTCCGACCACACCACGATGTCCACGCTGGGAACATCTCTGAAACACAAACGGCAGGCTTAGCGGCCTCGAGTCCCATCTCGAAACAACATTTCGAAGGTAAAAGATGCCAATTAGGACCGATCAGAGGAAAAGCTGCTTGAAAATTGGCCCCCTCAGCACACACACACACGCAGGCAGCTGAGTAGCCTCGCCGAGCACCGTGCCAGAACAAAGCCTGGCTGAGTCGGCTCTATGATTAGCACAGCTCGTCAAGCAGCTAGGAGGGGCACTCTGTAACCAAACACTTGAGTAGCACCACAAAGAGACCCTTCAGAGGCTGTTGTGTGAATTTCAATGTGCTTTAAGTAAAGACCAAGCGTCACAGATGCCCAGCCGCATCGTTACACCTCGCTGGAGCAAGAAGCTGCCGGGGATGATGAAAGGTGCCTGTGTCCACGGGGCCTCTTCTCCACCCACCGTGTCAGGGCTGTTACAGACCCCGGCACCAAAACAGGAGCCTGTACCAGCAGGTGAGCGCTGGGAACCACAACCTGGTGGTTTCAGGGCAGGCTGGTCACAGCCCCAGCGCAGGGACTGCAAAGCAAAACACAACCCAGCTACATGTCACGGCCCTGTAGCCTTTGGTCCTTGGCTAAGAGTACTGGAAACAGGCTGTGGTGGTGCTGCACGTATCACACCTCGCCCCGAGCACCCTGTCAGTACAGGTGACCCCAAGTTATCAAATTTGGAAGGAGATCCAGCTTAGCAGAGGGATCAGCCACCGAATTCACAGCGTGTTTCCTTAGGTGTTTCTCTAACCTACGCTAAGCCCGTATGAAACGAGCTGCCTGCACACCCGCTCTGAAGGGGTCTCTCAAGGTGCCCAGAACCTAAATAAAGGGCGATTCCCTTTGATTTCTTATTCTGCCTCAAAGAGTTGGTTTCCTTCTCTGACCTTAAAGATTCAGTTAATGCTGAATGCCCCAAACACGTTTATTTTGGGGCAGGAAGACAGCCTTACCCATACTTAGCTGAAATAGCCAGGCACATATAAAGAAAGGCAAGAATAGCAAGGCTGTCGGGAGCGGAGGCTTCGGCAGGGATTCCAGCAAACTCTTTCAGTGCTTCCAGCAGTTCTGCACTGGGGGGCTTAGATTCATCAAAGTCAGCTAGGGAGGCAAGCAGGGGAGAATTCAAACACTGAGAGGCCAGGAAATTGTTAAACTCGAAAGCTGCGTTTACACAACAACTCTTGTTAGAGGAGGCAGACACAGACTATGAATTAGTTTCACGTTTTACCTACAAGCTTTCTGCTCAGGACAAAATAAAGTAAGACCTCCACTAACCACCCAGTGTTTTCCTATCCCCACACCTGCACCGCCTGACAGAGGCCCTCTCCTTGCCTTCGCTTCTCACGTGTGCCCATCCGCCACCTGGCACAATTTGGGGAGCCAAATGCTGGTTATTTTAGACCAGGGACGCTGAGGTGCTTCAGCCGTGTCTGAGAGCCAGCAGCCAGGGCAGGGATGAGCACAGGAGAAGTTCAGGCCGGTGCCGAGGTCACCGACGTGCTGACCCTGCAGACTTTGCCCTGCCGAGCAGACGGCCCCGGTGAGGGGCAGGGAGCTGCCACCAGGTCCTGCAGCGGGAAGGGCCCCATGGGGTCACCCGGCACGAGACGCTGAGCACCGGGGGTGCTTGGGGCTGGATGGGGCCCTTATGGACCCCCTGATTGCAGCCCCCTGCCCCAACCCTGGGTTCCCCCAGTCTCATCCAGCCTGTGAGGGATGGGACACCCCCTCACCCCGTGCCCCTGCCTGTTGATGAACCCAGCCCCAACCCAACCCCAACCCAACCCCAACGCCAACCCAACCCCAACCCCAATCCCAATGCCAACCCAACCCAATCCCAATGCCAACCCAACCCCAATCCCAACGTCAACCCAACCCCAATCCCAATCCCAATGCCAACCCCAAGCCTAACCCAACTCCAACCCCATCCCCTTACCCCAACCCCAACCCCAACCCAATCCCAATCCCGACCCCAACCCCCCCCACCCCAGTGCCGCCCCCGGGCCCCCCCTCTTCCCCCCTGTCCTCCCTCACCCCCGAGGCGCTCCCTGAGGGCGCTGAGGCCGGGCCGCTCCCAGCTCCTGAGGGCTCCGACTCCGGGCAGGCGGACGCGGAGCCGCCCCTCGCCGCCGGGCCGCAGGCACAGGAAGGTGCGGAGCCCCAGCGCCACGGCCAGCGCCGCCTGCGGGAGACAAAACGGGACAAAACCGGGACAAAACGGGGCGTGAGCACCGGGAGCACGAAGCCCAGCCCCGTCCCAGCCGTTCTGCCCCTCACCTTGCCGTGCACCACCGCGTGCTCTCCGTGCAGGATCACCTTGCCCGGCGCCGACACCACCAGGCCCCGCTCCGCCATGGCCGCACCGCGCTCCGCTCCGGCTTCAGCCGCCGGTCCCGCCCCTCTCGCTCTCAGCCAATCGCCGGGCTCGTAGAGGAGACGGAGCGGCGGGTTGGCCAATGGGGAGGCGGCGTTGCGGGGTGGTGAGGGGATGGGGTGAGGCCGGCGGAGGGTGGCGGCGATGCTGAGGAGGGCGGCGGGGGCGGCGGCGAGGGGGCTGCGGGGGCCGCTGGGGAGGCGGCAGCGAGGGGGGGGCGGCAGGTGGGGACCGAGAATGGGAACGGGAACGGGATCGGGACGGGAACGGGGACCGGGAGTGGGCCCGGGAGGTGCCCGCCGCCCCCTGACACCCCCCCCCGCCTCCCGCAGCCCCTCCAGCGGTGCCCGCGCCCCGAGGATCTACACCCGGACGGGGGACGGAGGTGGGCCGGGGGCTGCCGGGGAGCGGGGGCTGCACGGCCCCCCCCGGCCCTGCCCTGACCCCCGGGACCCCCTGGACCCCCGCAGGCATCTCCAGCACCTTCACCGGCGAGAGGAGGCCCAAGGACGACCGCGTCTTCGAGGCGCTGGGCACCACGGACGAGCTGAGCTCCGCCATCGGGTGAGTGCCCCCCGGCCTCCTCCCAAACCCTGGGGGGCTGCGACCCCGCTGCCCCCCTCACCCTCAACCCCTTTCCCCGCCGCAGGCTGGCCGGCGAGTTCGGTGCCGAGAAGGGACACGGCTTCGTGGAGCAGCTTCACAAGGTGAGGGGTGCCCGCAGGCCTTACCCGGCCTCCCTGCCCTGTGCTGTGCTCTTAGTTTTACACAGGATGCTCCCGTTGACACGTAGGAATTTGATAAACTTAGTATTAAAACATTAGAATGAAGCATCCCGTAAATATTTAAGGCTCTAAGACACGGTTACTCCCCAAGAAACAAACTTGAACCAGGAAGGAAACCAGCAGCTCAGTAGCAGGCAGATAAACGTATCTACACGTACCCAGATCTGTGCCCCCCCACGGTCACAGCCAGGAGTTAAGCCTTGTCACAGAGCTGCAGGTTTGGGATCAGGGCGCCAAAACTACGTGGCTACAATGGTGGGAGACTGCTCCCACCGTGGCACCGTGTGGGTTTTACTAACTGGCTTTGCTGTGCACAGGAACTCAGGAGCTAGTTGGAGACCTTACAGAGCTTTGTGAGGCTGTCTGAAACGTCCCGTGCTATGGAGAGATGTTCCTCAAATGGATGTGACACCGAGCCAGCACCACCTCCAGCTGTTTGGCGCTGCCGTTCTCTCAGAGGTTCCTGGTTTGGTGTCCCACCAGCAAAGGGATCCTGCGAGTGCTCCTGGTCCGCTCTCACCAGGGTCATCCAGGGTGGTTCAGTGTGCCAGTGAAAACGAGTACACGCGATAATCTGGTTTCTCATAAAGCAATTAGGGAGCACGGATCTGATCCCTCCTGCCAGCAGGCTGGGGATGATGAACAACAAGGGTCGGATCCTCTTTAATCAGCACAACCAGCTGTCGCCTCCCAGAGCTCGCTGTGGTTGCACTGGAGCATCAAAGGCTGGATAACGTAAACACCTCTTATTTTTGTCCTGATTGCCACTTCTAGGTGCAGTGTATGCTGCAGGATGTGGGCTCCAACATCGCGACGCCTCTCTCCTCAGCCAGGGAAGCTCACTTAAGTAAGCCCCAGAGGATTTTCCTGGGATAAGAGGTCGTGAATCCACGCAGTGCTGGGCTGGGGCTGGGAGGCTGCCCCAGCGCTGCCCCACACCGTGTGCCTGGGTGCTGAGCATGTAACTTGTGGTTCCACGAGCTGCTGCTGCTGTGTCTGTGTGACTCGAGCGATGCGAGCTGGCCTGGGGCACTGCCGCAGCTGCTGAGTGGGGAACCAGCCCTGCTCCAGCAGGAAAAGTATTTTGGGGTGCTTTCCTAGGGCTTGCCAATCCAAGAAAGGTGAAAGGAGAGCCCCGTCTGTGGAGCGAATGCTGCATTTCCCGCAGTTGACTCTTCTTTTCCTTCTGTAGAACGAACTGCTTTCAGCGAGAAGCCTGTCCTGGAGCTGGAGCAGTGGATTGACAGCTACTCAGAGCAGCTTCCTCCGCTCAGAGCTTTCATCCTGCCTGTAGGTATTGCTCGTGCCGCTCGCTGCCGGGAGGAGGCTGGCTCTGTTAGGGTAAATCTGCCCCACCACTTGCTGTGGGAGCCGGGAGAAAACAGCTTGTGGAGCTGTTATTTGTGCTGACAAATAGCAAAGAAAAGCACGGAGAAGGACCAGGCTGAATTAAATTCCCACAGAGTTCTGCATTTAGGTCTCTTTTCCCAGTTGCCTGGCCATACCAGAGCGTGTGTTCAGCTGCGTGTGTGCGAGATGCGATGAGCTTTGCTGCAGCTGCCCCACGAGGCGGGTGGCTGGCTGCAGGCACTGATGTGCTGGTTCCTTGTCATTGCAGTCAGGAGGTAAAAGCAGCGCCGCTCTCCATTTTTCCCGAGCCGTCTGCCGCAGAGCCGAGAGGTGGTGAGTGTTGGCTCGTGGTGTCACCGAACAAAATCAATAGAAGATGATCAGATTGCCACAATAACAGCAAACCAGAAGGAAAACTCACCTGCTCGTTACCTAAATAACTTCCCTGTGAAGTCACTTGTGTTTGCCTGGACCCGCAGTGCAGCAGCTCCAACCCAGTTGCTGCGGGTTCCCTGCTGAAGCAGCTGATGTTGAGGGAGACGTTACTGCTGATGTGCTCTCCTTACAGCAGGGCACCTAGCCTGCAAAAAGTCGGCATCACAGTCGGTTGTTTCTTCAAAAGACAACTAGAATGAGGGCTGTATGCCAGCAGAGGTGATGAGCAGCTCTGTTCCCTCACCAAAAAAGGGTTCATGTTTACCTGCAGAAAGGCATAACGATCCTTGTCAGGTTATTCATTTACAAGCTGCTGTCATTATTCAGTGAAATCCACTCACGATGGATGGGGATGGGGGATGGGGACAGGGGCTCCACGTGAGGTTGGGGTATGAAGTTTGGTGCTCCAGCAAATCGCATTCATTTGTTCCTTCCGAACTGGAAAGTTAAATGCACTAAATCATCCCTTTTCTTGTTCTAGCGTGGTTCCATTAGTACAAGCAGGGGAAGCAGATCCAAACGTGGCCAAATATTTAAACAGGTAAAAAAAATAAATCCATCTACCTCTTTATTCGTGTACCACTGGAGCGTGCTTGTTGTTGTTCCCTTAGCCACAGCACAGAACTGCGGGGTTTTACATTTCAAGGAGTTTCCCTTCCAGATGATGATCTTTGAAGTTTTAACAAGCAGCTTTTTAAATATGGTGGCATGGCCTGTACGTCTCTGCAGACTGCTGGGGTGCTGGAGGGGCAGTCATCTCGCTTTCTTTGCTCATTGCTTTTCCCTTGGTTTACAGACTGAGCGACTACCTCTTCGTTTTGGCTCGTTACGCTGCAATGAAGGAAGGGAAGGAAGAGAAAATATACATCAAGCCTGAGCAGTGACTGGGAGCTGGGATCTTTGCTTTCTAGATCGTGGAAAGGTAAATCCATCAGAGTGCTTCCCTCAGGCATGGACAGGGCAGAGAGCAGGCCTGCACTGGGAACGTGAGATGCTGAGAACTTCCAACTAAAATAACTATGACCGTGTTCATAAACGCTGTGAGGAACACAGCTGTTCTGCTTGGCCTTGTCCGAGTATCTCTTGTGCTGGCTTCAGAATTATTCTTTGTCCTACACTGGAACTGAGTCAGGAGGCTTTTAATAACTACAGCCGATTTTTAGAGATGTCTTAATTTCCCTGGGCAGCGGCAGGTTCTGTGGAAAGGCTTTGACGGGGCTCTGAGGAATGAAGAAGAGAAAACAATCAGCTTCTCTCTGTAAGTCACAACGCCCGTGCAGAACAGCTACTGTGCAGAGATTCAGGAACTCTGTCCACAGGCTTTGAAATAATAAATGTGATTTACTTGTACCAAAGGGCCCCTAACTGTCATGCTTTAATACTGAGCCCAGCTTGCTTTTCTTTTTTAAGTTGCTTTCAATCCATCAGCCCTGGCTGCAGCTGAGCTGTGTAGATTTACAGGAACGCACTTCGAATTCTTTGGCTCTGGCTGCCTCTCCTTATGCATGTGAAAAATGTCTCCGTGCTGACAATCCCATGCATCTGCTGCCAGGAACGGGCTTGTGCAGGACGGGGATTCAAGGAGGAAGGGCCAAATCCTCCGGGTCAGGTGCAGGAACAATCTCTTGAGTTAGCTGGGGTTAACTCCGTGCCCTCCTAGCACGCAGCCCCCTCGAGCACACCTTGGTCACGGTGTCCCCCTTTGGCTGCGGGTATTTGAGTCCAGTTATCAAATCCCTATCAGCTGCAGGCCACTCGGGTCCAGTTTGCAGATAAAGGGCTTGTGGGAAGCAGCAGAGGCCTGGAGGCTTTTCAGCTGGCACAGCTGGAGGTGGAAGAGAGAGGCCAATACCCACAGATGTTCGTACCCCACACATTAACGCCCCCGGGAGTTGCACTGCTGCGGAGCTCTCAGCAGAGTGGATGTCCCAAAGTTTGGGGAATCTGGCTGCAAACCCCAGGATGGGATGTGGTGCTTCCAGCAGAGAAGACATCCTGTCGCAGAGCTCACCTGGGGCGGCTGAGCGCTTCATCTTTCAGAACAGCTGCATGTTTTGTTTTTTTTTTTTTTTTTTTAACCGTTTCTTATCATTTTCAGTAAATTTGAGTGTAGCAATTTACATGATACAAGCTTAGCAGCCCGGTCTTCTAGCAGCAAGCCAAAGGCACCTCCAAGTAAATTGACGGAGCGAGCTAACTAAAATTCAGAGACCTCAGACTCGCTCTGTTGGAAGCTTTTTCAGCTTCCTGATGGATTGGGCTGCCAAAAAACCTGGTAGGTAAACAAGTGCGTTACAGCCAGCTGAACCAGTGAACACCTTGCTACCCACGCTGTATGCACAACAGCCGGAGGACTCCAGTCCACGCAGTCCAAGTCTCTTACAGCTCAGAAATACAACCTGTCTCACACATGTTCTTCCACGTGGGTTTAAGTTGTCCCCTCCTTTTGTGGAGGAGCATCCCAGAAAACGGGGCTGTAAGGTGATTACACAGCTTAAGGGCGCTCGTTTCACACCAAGAGCGTGACTCGTGGTGGTGGGAGCTCTGAACCCACGCAGCTTCCCCTCTTCAATCATTTAAGCAGGAACAACTTCAGAGTTGCTCCCCAGAACTCTCCGGCTTTTGTGTTAACTTTTTAATCAGAGCGGGGTCAGAGTGAAGAATGCCCAGCGCTAATAGATACTGGCTCATTATTCACCTTTTTTTTTTTTTTTTAACGCATATTTCATGGCTATTGTTAATGCACATTTTTCACAGAGTAATTTTCCAAGCCTTAGCCTGTAACACATCCCAATGACAAATGCTCTTGATTTGGACTGTACCGTCAGCTGCAATGTCACATCAGACATTTTCTCAATGCCTGCTCCAGACAGGCCATCCAGTTTTATGATAGCTCTGTCTCAGTGATCACTATTGAACCTTAAGAATCCAGCGGCTTTTCAAGTTTAATTGAATAAAATTCTTAGCAATATAAATTCTTCATGAATGCTATATAAATCAGCTCCAGGATGGATTTATAGTATTTTCTTTTTTTCCAGCTGGGGGGAAGGAATCTCACTACTGTTTTGGGACCAAAGCTAGTATTGTTTTGAGTGCAAGGAGGAATAAATTTAGCTACCGCACTTTTATACGATGTAGAGATTAAATTTATTAGAGTTCACTCAGCTTCCAGCTCGCCCCCTCTCCCTTTCTGCCCAAACAGCCCCGTGCAATTGTTCCAGCACAGCTGAAGCCCGGGGGGGCTGGTGTCTGGGGTGCCCCCGTTGTTCTGGATAAGCAGGCACCGGGGGCAGTGCCTGGATTTAGGCATGAGCCTGGTTCAGGCTGAGAGCAGTCCCAGCCCCAGGCGGCTGCAGCTCAGCAGAGCAGAGCAGAGCTCCCCCGAGGCCACGCTTGGCCCTTTGCAAGTTCTCAGCCTGCAGTGCTTGCAGTGTAGCACAGCCCTGGATGTATTAAAGGGACCCCTCTGTCCCAAATGCTGCCCCCTAAAAAGGAAACTGCTGCACATAAAGCTGCAGAAAGGCTTGGAGGGGGGCACTGGGATGGAAACAGGGACCTTTTGCACCAAGCTCCCCAAAAAAGTCCCAGTGCAGCGGAGCTGGCAGCTGCTAGCGCTCAGGGAGCAGCACGCAGCAAGAGAGGGGCCGGGTGAGCAAAGTAGGAGTGAGAATTAAGTCCAAACTTAATTCTCCCAGCGCTCTGCGTTAGCAGGTGTTGTTCCAAGTCCTTTGTCCCCACCTAGCACATCCAGCTGTACAACACGGGGATTCCGCTGCCTGCACCTCATTAATATCACGGGAGGGAGGCAGATGCTTTGTCCGTGCTGACCGTCTGCAGGGCCCAGACACATTCCTGCCTAGCAGGGTGCCTTATTTATGATGATGTTGGATCTGCCAGCGCAGACATATGTTGGTGAGGGTCGTTTATTCTTGTTTGTAAAATGTATGGCTGCTCCTAGCTTACGCACTGTCAAAACTGGAAGAACTGGCCCCAAAATCTCGTGCTGCATGATTGGATCAGACGCCTGTACATCTGTTAACGCTGTAGGAGCTGTAAAATGAAATAAGTTTCACTATAACTCAAGCACCTCGATTACTGCCACAATGTGTAAGCAGCAGAGCCGGCTGCTGCTCTCGCAGAAATGACACAAACATACATTTTGCCAAGTTGTATGTAAATTTATACGAGGCAGCATTTGCTCTGCTCGCGCAGAGGAGGAAGGGCTGGTACGTAAGCGGGCCCCCACCCTGCCAGGAGGTGCAGGGGCTGCCTCCAAAAAGGAAGCCAAAAAGCCAGGGGCCAGCAGCGGTCCCGCACGGCTCCTGCCAGGCCGGAGGACCAGAAGGACCAGAAGGACCAGAGGCCAAATCCTCTGCACTCACAGGCCCCTGAAACACTCGTTTTGTCTGCGAGAAAACGCCTCCCTGCCCAAACAGCAGTTTTACAGCAGGGCAAGCCCCGGCTAGAAGAGGACAGGCGCGCAGTTATTCACCCTGAACAAGAGCCACAGCCCCTGCATCAGACACAAGCAGACTGGGCCCTGGCTGTGCTGCACAAACCCATCCTGCTCGCACACCTCCACAGCAACCATTCAGCCCCTGCACAGGTCCCCAACGGGCTGCCCGAGCTGCTGCGGGGCTCAGTAAGCGCGAGCAACCAGAAAACTGAGCTGCGGGACTGCCGAGCTGCGGGGCTGCTCCGTCTCGTGCCGCTCGGTGCTGCGGGGCACGTCCTCCCCCTCCGTCCCAACACGCAGCCAGCCCCTGCCAGGGGTGCATGGAGGGCAGGACCGCTGGCCGGCAGCGGGTCAGGGACGTGGAACGGTCCCGGCGTGCACGGAGCCAGCCCCGGCGAGCTCCCCGCTTGCTGGCTCACCGCGCAGCGCCGGCGAAGCAGGCATCTTGCAGGCCTGGCTGTCTCTTGCCAGCTTTCTGCCTTTGCAGCATCTGCTGTGGGGTTTCTTTTTGCTGTTTTTGACGGCACCATATGCCTCGGTGTCAAAACAATGGTGCTTGCACACTGACTGGGAGCCCTCTTCCACGCTCCCGCCGAGCGCCCTCTCCCCGGTTGAGCCGAGTGCCCACGGGGCCGCCCCGAGCACCGCGGGGCCGTCAGCACGGCGAGACCCGGCCAGGGGGGCACAACGTGGGGCTCTGAAGCCGAACCTGAACACGGAGGGGAAGCTGGACCTGCGGCGACAGGCACAGCTCCGCACTCCTGCAAGGAAGCAGATCCCAGAGCCAGGAGAGGGGAAAAGCCCGACGCGAAGGGAAAAACAGCAGGGGCTTCCAGCCCAGCTTCCTTTACCCCTACCTCCAAGAAGCACCTCTACTCTCCTGAAGGTTCTGAGGATTGTACTCACAGCACCCTGTGGATCTAACAGCATTTCTCCAAGCATATTTTAAGACCCAAGGACAAATCCTGCTCAGAACAACCCTGCCAGGTGCCTCCAGGCTCAGAGCTGTTCTTACCACCCCCAGTAGTGCCCCAGGAGCCCATCTCAGGGCAACCCGAGCACATGAAAGGATCCAGCCTGACAACGGGACATCCAAGTGACAGCAGCCTTCACCTGCTGGCAGAAAATCAATGCCCCAAAGCTCTGCTCCCACTCCTGCTGTGCGCCCTGAGCAGCAGCATCGCACCCAGCGGTTTCCCTGCCCCTAGGGGAAGGAAGAAGAGACGTCCACTCGTCTTACTCATACCAGGTTTATTTTTCTCTTCCCTGCATTTCTTATCCAAGGGATGTACCAAAGGCTCCACGGCAGCAAGTCCATAGAAAAAACAGCCCATCTCCCATGGCAGAGCCATCCTGCCCTGCAAGGAACCCGCGGCACGCAGCAGCGCGGGCAGGGAGCAGACACGTTCACGGCCCTCTGCTACGGGAAAAACATCTTACAGCCTCTCGGTCAGCCAGGAGCCAGCTACTCAGGAGAAATATCCTTGTGCACGCGGCCACCAGGGCAGTTAGCAGACGATCACGTTTTATACGCCAGCTACAAATCGGATGTGGTGTCTCCTAGTGCAATAATTCCAGGTTCGCGGGGACCTAGCAAAGGCTGCGCTAAGATCTCTTCTAGGAACTGTGCTCCTGAGGAATAAGGGGGAAAGGGGAGCAGGGATTTTACCTCACTGGTTTCAACAAAACGGCTCACTGACCAGTCACTGTGCTCCATTTAGACACCGCGTTCTACGAGAGGGATCTTGTGTAAGGTTTCAAACTATGAAGGGTGCAACCCAGAGCCTAAACCTCTCACCTACACAATCAACGACAGTTTAACGTTGAAATGCTATGGAAAAAAAAAAAAAAAAAAGAAAACCCTAACCAAATTAATTTTACTCTCAACTTTAACTTCTCTGGACTTCATCCAGTCCCTTGAGTTCTCTGGACGCAGACATTCCTGCCCTCACCAACGCTTCCAGTCACTCCTGCTCAATATTACTGAGACAACTCAAAAAAAGGACCCCACCATCGCTTCCAGCCATTGATTGAAAAATAAAAAAATACAATTCTTTCTTTCTGAAAATCTGCTGAAGCCCGGCAGAACAGAGAGAAGGATGGAGCGAAGGGCATTCCTTTCCTCTCGGCTGAACGTTGCCAAGTATTTTCTGCTCTGCTTGAAACGCGACCACGCGGCGGGTAACGGGGCCTCTTCCAAAGAGCCCAGGGAACCTTCCCCGCGAGGACAGGGATGCGAATCCCCGCTGGATGGACCGAGGCAAGGCAGAGGACGAGGCAGGGGATGTCAGCCTCATACCAGCCGACTCGTGCAGCACGGAGGGGCCAGAGAGCAGGGGGAGAGCCGCCAGCGCCCCAGGAAGGGGACGAGGGGGGAGGCAGGGCAGCAGAGCCAGCCGCAGCCTCTGAGGTTGGTTTTGTGAGTGAGCGGTGACAAAGGAAGGGGAGAAGCTTTTGAATCCTGTCCCAGAGCAGAAGGTACGCGGCTTTGCTTTCTGCCAGAACCCAGCAAGGCCCAGGCGGCCCAGCAAAGTGTGCTCCCACCGGGCAGGGCGTGCAGCAGCACAAGGGATCCAGGCTGGGAAGCTGCAAAAACGCCGGGTAAATGAGGCTCTGGGCTTCGTTAGAAACAGCAGGAAGGCTCCACACCTTCCCAGCACACACACACAGGCACCCCCCCCCCCACGCTCACGCTGTCCTGAAGCACGACGTCCTGAAATTCACAACCACCTGAAAAAGCTGCCTGCTCCAGGCAAACAGCAGCTGGAGAAGTAAGGCCAGAAAGAGACAAAGCAACCAAAATCAAGACTTTGGCAACAAAGCGAGCGTGGCTGTTACACAGAGGCCAAGTCGGAGTTCACCAGTGCATCTCCCTAACCAAAGAGACCGCAGACAGAGGGAAACTTCTGTCCCAGCAGGAGGAATTTTGCCAGTGGAGGTTTCCAGAGGACTCTCGGCAGCTCCGCACGCTCCCCTTCCAGAGAGAGCAGGGGGCACCTGCCCCGCTGCAGCACTCTGCCGGGGAGCGAGGGCTGCCTGAGCTGCGTGCCAGCTCCCCAACTCTGGAAGCTAAATAAAATTAAACCTTTTCTGCTCCCAAGCAAGTTCTGACAACAATTCCTTTCGTCCAAGTCGCAGGCTTTAGCGAGAGCTTGGCAGAGGCGCAGCTGGCTCAGCACGCTGACCCCCACGCCTGCTGCTTGAGCTCTTAACCTACAGCACTCCGAAGCCTTCCTGAGAGTGGCAGGGTCCATCTGCTCGCATTTAACCTGCTGCTTCTTGAGTCTGGGCTAGTGGTTCATGCTCGAGACGAATTCAAAGGCCTTGCACACAGCAAGGGTGTCGGGAAGCCGCCCCCCCAGTACCTGACCTGAGTAAAGAGTGCCTGTTTGTGGCACATCCAGTGCTGCTGCCTCGCGCTCGTCTCCTTGGGGGCTCAGTCCTGTTCCTGCCCTTGTGCAGCTTTTCACTGACTGACTTCCACCCAGGAAGAAACTGGACCAGCTCCTGGGAAAGGAAAAAAGAAAACGGTCCCCCTGTGGCAGCTGCCCAGCCTGCCGGGGGTATCACGGTCACTAATCTGACTGGCACTTTTAAGGCTCCTTTTACGCTCCCCCGGGGTTTGCTTTTAAAGATGATTTACGTGGGTGTCAAGTGAAGTGTACTGGGGCAGGCCCATCACCTCCTTCATCCTGGAGAAGTGCCCAGGAAGAGCCAGCCCTGTCTAGCCCAGCAGCTCTTCCCTGTAAACCTCTAGTATCAGCTGCATCTCTCCGGCCCCCGAGCGAGCAGCCAGCTCCCGCAGGGCTGATCCGCTCTGCGCGTGAAGGCCTCCACCTCCAGCAGCAGTCAGCAGCTCTGAGAGCCCCCGTCGTGGAGTCCAGGGCCATGGCAACTAGGACAGCTCAAAGCCAGTGTTCATGCTGATGGCGTAGCGCAGCTTCTCCCGCAGGATGCTCTTCTTGCTGTAGTTGGGCAGCTTGAGGAGGTTGAAGCAGGTAGAGGAGGTGGGGAGGCGCCCCCCCGGCTCCTTCTTGCGGATGGTGAAGAAGCCCCGCAGCACGCTGCCCAGCGTGTCCCCGGTGTCCTGGAACGGGGTAGAAATGCTCAGCTCATCCTGGCTACACACGGGGCAGAGCTGCTAACACAAAGCCCGTCTGCTGGCAGCAGGGAGAATCAAACCCCGAAGCCCTGTCCCCCACAGCTGCTAGAAATGAGCTTCTGGTTTAACTTCAAGTGCCATTACACGTGCAGGGTCCCCTTGCAGGGTGCAGAAGAGGATCAGTGGCACAGGGGGGGTCACGTGTGAGGAGAAAACATAACCCTGCAGACAAGCAAAGGAGCCCAATCGCTGCTGTGTGTGGGAGAAGGGGGGTGCAGCCACGAGCATCCTATTAGTGGAAGGCTGCTTTCACCTTCCCCTGTCGAGCAGACACCTTTCAGGTTTAGTTTCCTGGTCAGAGGGAACGCACGGCACACGAGCGAGCAGGCTGCCTACCTGATCGTCAGAGACTTCCACACAGCGGATGGAAAACGGAGGCTTGAGGTAGGCAAAGCCCAGAAGTGGAGGCCTAGAGCAGCTGGTAACAAACTGAAAAAGTGATGGAGAGTGAAAGGCAGCAGCAGGGCGAGCAGCCTGGCTCCCACAGACACACGGCTAACGCAGTCGCAGCGAGCGGCTGCTTGGACTGGCATCTGAGCACCCCGCGGTACAACGCTGCTGAGCTTTGGTGCTCCACGAGCCTTTGAAAACCAGCGTCCATGCAAGACTATTCGTGGCAACGCAAGGGCATTTATGGGAACTTTGCTCCCAGGGCTGCCCCTCTGCTCGCCCAGGGGAGCAGGACGTGGATTTAAGGCATTGAGCATCCTGATACTGCTTTTAGGGCAGGAAACAGGCTGAAGCCACCCCGAGTTCCAAGTTCGGCTGAAATGGGATTTACCTTGAGGAACATCGCTCTCTCCTCAGGGCTGAAGTCGTTGGCTAGGATGTCCCACAACCAGATAATGACCCGATGACTCCCGTGGAAGCCCCCGTAGTACACCGTGTGTTTTCTGGGGAAAGAAAGGTTGTGACAGGCTCGTGGCTCGCTGCAGCAAGAGCCCCCACAGAGGGGCTGGATCAGAGAAAAGGGAAGGGCAGAGAGATTCTGCTTGCAGGAGCCGTTGTATGCCAGTGGAGGAAAAGCCCCTTCATGTTCATTAATACTTTCTCCAAATTAGCTTTAAGGAACTTCTTTACGTTTTGTTTCCATCTGCTCCAAAAATTCCAATTAGGAGGAGCAGAAAGTTGGGAGTCAGCCTCCTGCAGGCCTCCAAACAACCATGCACTAAACCAGCCTGGTTTGTTGAGTGAGAAAGGCAGCAGACCGAGCCGGCCACTTACTTTAGGTCCTCGAGGTCGATCTCGGCGTTGTCACCAGAGATCAGTCGCTGCAGCTCCGGCGCGGAGAACATACGAATCCACTCAGGCTTGATGATCGACCTGAATCCACTGATGAGCGCCGCTGTCTGGCTCTTGATTTGCGTGTGCATGCGGAAGTGAGCCATGAGATGGATGTAGCTGATCCTGCGGGCGAGAGGCAGGGTGGCAGGGGGGGGAGCCGGAGCAGGAGACACCCACCTTGCTGGTGTGACTCGGGGTTGCCAACCTGCCTCTCCAGCCCACGGGCACTAGCACTGCCTGGAGAGGCATTATTTCTTCTCCTCCAGGGTCCTGCTCTGTATTTAAGCAGGAGGAGCTGTTCCTCTGCCTGGGCTTTTTTCCTTCTGTCTCTGGGCCTGCCTGATCCTTCCTTAAAGCTCCTTCCCAACCCAGAGACCAGCTGGCTCTAACAATTAGCTGAATAACCTTGGCTGAACAGCAGCTGACACAGGGGGAGCACGCAGCCAGCTCCTCTTTAAAGGATCAGACCCCCAGTGACAGGAACTTCTCTAGGTTTGAAAATCAGCTCTCTGGTCTCTGGTACTGCCTGCACTGAAACCCATGGCTGATCAATGTGGTTGTAAAGGGTATCATTCCCAAGCAAGCCAGTAAAAGCAGGAATAGTTGGAAGGGAAAGAGCCAACAGATGATTTTGCAGAGTTTCCCATGGTTCTTTCAAACAAATGCAGCTTCGAAAATAATTTGATGCTGCTGTGGGCAGCTACATAGACAGAAGCAGCAGTGTCAATGCCTTACACTAGCCACATTTTCTATCTTGTTACAGTCCAACACGTTTTAGATGATCCTCAGAACACACAAATTGCTATGCAGTACATGCAAAAGAGGATTCAGCGTCTGCTCACAATCCTCAGAAATACCGTGCATACGAAATGCTTTGCCATTATGAAAATAGAGGGCTGTTCTCAGTTCCTCGGGATTAACAAGTCATGCTCTGCAGAGCCTTCACTGGAGCCGCAACTAACACTAAAAAAACTCAGGAGATTTCCACGGGCATCCCAGGAGTAAGAAGAGGTGCAGCGTTTATTAGAGAGGCACCATCCTTCTTCCTCTGCTTACCAACAGTGGAAATAACCGACCTTGCTGTTCATCAGTTCCTAGGCAGACACCACCACAATCACGTCGAGTGGGTTTTCAGCTAGGTAACCTCGCTGTGCCATTAAGAGGCAGAGCTGTTTCCAGATTGCTTTCACTTACAATACTTCTCCCGCTCCCTCTCAACTACCAATTTATGTGCACATCTGCACAAAAGCTTCAAAGTTTCTGCTGTAAGCGAGCACAGCAACACACAGGACTTTCAACCTCCTCCCCGAGCTGATTTCTGACAAGCCAGAGAGAGATCCTTTCAAATGCAAACTCCCTGGTCAGAGCTCAAGAGGGGAAAAGACGGGGAAGCTCAGACTGCAAAGCACGCTAACAAAGATAAATCTTCAGGTAGGATCCAGCTTTCACTTGCCATTAGAGAGAACAAGCCCCAGATTACCAGTTCAAACACGCATCTGCTTAATAGATATTTTACCCTGCTTTTATGATCACTGAAGGGTATAGAGAAGAAAAAAAAAACGAAGGGAACAAAAAGGTGGGTTTGGTTTTCAGGCTCTGGAGTTGACATTTACGATAACTATCTAAAAGCCGGTTATCTGTGAAAATAGCTACAGGGCTCAGTGTCTCCTCTGATTTCCTGTGTCTAAAGTACGACTGTCGACTGCATTTGAATTCAGCACTGACTCTTCTGAAGAACAGTGCTTTATACAACTGCCACATGTTATCATTTTGAGAAGATCTGTCTGCTCCAAGGTGTCTTTGAGCATCTGTGCCCTCTATGTTCACGACTGTGTGCCTGAATTGCTTTGAATCCATCTGTCTGTATCTATCACCATCATTAAATCCTGCAGAATCTCACAGACTGTGTGCCTTTGACCTCAGAAGCACTGTTTCAAGAAGTAAATTGTCAATTTTTATTTTGCAAATCGAATTTAATACAATTTCTGCCGATGAACTGTAACCAGTAAATTCTATTAAGATATTTATGGGCTCCTTCTACTCTAATCTATTTCAATTCATTCCAGATGCAAGAATAAAGTATTTTGCAGTGATGACCTTAAAAATCTAATTGCTGTACTTACTTATTTTCATTGGTAACAGGAATGGTCTTCCCTCCAGGAACAAGTTCATGGCAAACAAGCTGAGGGAAGAAACGATTGTGTTGCTAATTACTGCCTGGAACCACAATGGAAAGAAATGCCACGCTAAGCTGTTACCTCCCCATAAAACATTCATTTTTACAATAAAACAGTAGGATTTAAAATTTAAGTAATAATCCTGCTTCTGCCTCAAACCAGTTTCACTTAACTATTAATGCGGTAATCGAGCAGCAGGGAACTCCAACTCTCCCACCGCTGGTGCCAGCCCACCTTCGAGGAAGCCTCCTCTCTAGGCTGATCCATCACTGCTGAACCGCACACAAATCAATGCGAGGAGCCCTGGGGGGCTGTTACCATCCCAGAATCCAGAGACAAATCAACCTCAGGGCCTCCGCATGGCCCAGTCTAACAGCCCGACCCGAAGCTCTCTGCTCCACAAGTCTCACCTGGGACCACCCGAGTGACAGAGCTCCCTGGAGCTCACTCCCTCAAACTGGGCACTCAAAACACGAAGCAGAGCGTGCTCAGAAAGCGAGATGGGGGGGGAAGGATCCTTCCTGCCTTATTGCTGGGCTCTCATACGCTGGTTTCTTACTTTAAAAATAAAGTGGAAAGCATAAAACAATGTTTTTCAACTAGAAAAGAAAAAATCTTGGCACTAGAAAAGTGAAGGGTCAGAGGGCAAACTTTGTTGAAAGAGCTATTCTCTGCCCACGGCTAAATATTGAACGGAGCCACAGAATCCTACGGCCGAGTTCAGACAACCTCTGAATCCGAGCCAGCCTTTGAGCACAGGCATTTTTTTGTAAAAGGAGAGTGGAGCTAAGCCCTAACCGCAATCAAACACAAGGTCATTTATGAGTCAATCTCCTCGAGATTCTCGGTCAGATGGGGCCATGCAAAGCACGCAGGTTACCCACCCAGAGTCAGAGTGAAAAGCACTCTGCGTAGCAGAAGTTGGAACAGATTGCCTGTTGGATGCCCTTTCTTTTTTTTTATCAGAAAGCTCAGAAGAGAAAAATAGATGCCTTCTGTTGGCCACACAGACTTCGGTCAGTATCTCTGCCCTACAGACACCACTAAAAGATAGGATACTTCTGCTCAGGGCTCAAAGCTGCTTCTGCTGCTAACTGCTCATATTCACAACCTGCCACTGCAGGCATCGCAGGCTTTCCCACAGCAGTGGGCAGTGATCCTCAGGATTGCTCTCAGCACTTCTGAGGCTCTTCCTGGAAACATCAGACAGGCAAAGGGAGACAACTCCTGTAGGGAACAGCTAGGATCTAAGCGGGAGCAAGAGGGATTGCCTGAGCCAAGACTGTGGACTCACTATCGGTGTTCATCAACAGATAGCACAGGGAGGGTGCTGGGAACACAGGAGGGATGAGGTCCATGTAATTAATAAAATTAATAAAAGCCTACCTGACCCATCACATCTTCATCGTAGGACAGCGTTAAGCCCAAGTCACTGATGTCACCATCGTAACGCTACAGGAACAACAAAGAGAGGGAAAGAAGTCAGTGTTCAGCAGCAGGAACAGCATTTCAGTATCACTCTCCCACAATGTGATGCCTAGAAGGAACTAGGCACCAAAGCACAACAAATATACGACTTGCTCAAAGTTATGGCAGAGCGCACAAGATCTGAGGCTAAAACTTGTGAATTGCTGATTTCCAGTTCCAAGCTTACGCCTTCAGACTCCTTTTTTATCCCTGCTTGCCCCAGTAAAAACAAAGGGCTGCTGCATGCTGGCTTGCTTTGGTGTCAGCACGCAGCTCCACTAATGCTATTACTTTCAGGGTGTTTTTCAAGGCGATCAGCACCCTAAAGGCATTTGCAAATCTATTATTCCTAGCAGCAGACAGTGGTAAGAGAACTGAACATCAGGAAAAATAATGCTCAAACCTTAATTGAAGTGAGATTTTTATAGAATTCGGAATCCAAGGAGGGAAGTTCATCTACTGAGCTGTAGAAGACGCTGTGGTGGTGTCCAAGCAGCTGACTCAAGAAGAAGGAAGCAAATGGTACATCCACAACTATTCCCTGCAGACAAGAACGCAGAAGGAAAGTCACTCCGTATTTGCTACGTGCAAGGTCTGTGGTTACCTAGGAGGCCTGCAGGACAGATTATGTGTTGTGGGACAAATACAAAGATTTAAGATGTTGAAATCAGCTGAGAAAGCCACATTCTCTTAAAATTCATTAGCTAATGGAAAGGTGCAAAAAGGCAAACACAAAGGGGAGCTCAGTTTCCTTTAAAGAACTACCTTAGGTGGAGGTCACTCTGCCTCTGAACTACTTAGTGCAATACTAACAGCAACAACAGCCTAGTGCAGCAGCTTTAGCTCACCTCGTATACAGCCTTCCCAAGCATCTTTCCCACAAACTCAAAGAGCTGCAGGTAGTTCTCATGGATGTAGGATGTCGGGGATGGATACAGCCTCTCATCACCACTGGTCGTCTGCACACAGAGAAAGGAATACAGCGAGCCAGGCTGTTTGTGTTTGCAGCTACTCATGCCAGTTAGCACCTGCAAGCCTGCAGCGTACCTTGAACAAGTTGAGAGCAGGGTCAAACACCTTTTTTATTATTTCTTCCAGAAACTCTTTGAAGACACCATCTTGATCAATGCCAGCCTCATCAACACCCAGATCATTCACAAATTTCACTCTGATCACTCCCTTCATGGCGTTCTGGGAAAGTTGTCGTAGCTGCTCATATCCATCCTACGCAGATTGGAAAGCCACAGGACAAACATGTGGTAAGACACATGAAACACCCAAGCAAACATGCAGCAGAGACAGGAGACAGGGGTACAACACTTAAATCTGCGTTTGTCATTGCATTTGTGTGTCCAAAACAATTGGCATTTTTCCTAGTCAGAACTCCAGGTCTGCAGCAGTCTGAACTGAAGTCCAACATTTCCCTTCAGCACCAATTCATCAAAAAGCAGACAGAACTGTTGGGGAGTCCCTCAGCACCCACAGAGAAGACAAAAACATATTTACATCCCTCCCGTGTCAGCCTAAGTCTCTGGTTTGTTGGCTCCTGCCAGCCCAGTCACTCACCTCCAACATCCGTGAGCGGCGGATGGTGATGTGGGTGACGTGAGGTGACGCAGAGCTGGTTTCAACCAGTCCAAGCTTCTCCTTCTCCTTCGTAACCATGTTTCGGAAAAGCAGCACCCTCTTAAAAAGAAAACACGGGTAAGCCTTCACCCACAGGGATCCTCATCCTCCCATGCAGCGGGGCTTTCAGATGCTGCTGATGCACAGCTAGAGCCAGCTCTCAGTTGTCCTGTCCCCACGTTGGCCCTATACCATCGTCACCTTGTCACTAGAAATGGGGAGGATCTGCCTCCTTGTTCCCCAGCGAGGCAGAGAAGTTCTTGAAGCCCTGCTTTGGAAGGGACGAGGTCCCAACAATATTAGAGAGCGGAGAGCAGACAATATAGAGGAAATACATGGGTGAGAGCGGAGGAGGGAGGAGACCTTTGTTTAACTAGCATTCCAGTCACGAGCTTCACCCCACAAAATGCTCAAGATACACATCCCTTCCGTCCCAGGCTACCCAGCTCACCCTGGCTTTTCAGCCCCCACCCTTTGCCCCTGTCCCACTCACATTCTTGTGGGGAATGACATGCGGGATGTACTGCAGGAGCAGCTGGGCTCGTTTCTTGTCCTTGTCCAGCTCCTGGAAGAGCACGCTGGGTTTGAGGTCCCTTACAAAGAGAGGCACAGGTTCAGAGACCCCTGAGAAACGCCCAGGCACTGTAAATAGCTGAGGGTAGGACAGAGATGAAACCCGTAATGACTTCAAAAGTGACTTGAGGCGTACACATCTGTCACATGAGTCACTTCTCAGAGCACCGCCCTCCATGAGTAGCAGCTTATCATGGTACCACAGAAGAGGAGCACCTCTGGGGGTATTTAAACACAACAGAAGGGGTATCCTTAAACTCAAACAACCCAGGAAGCACTTCCAACCTTGACCTCGCGGGCAGAATGAAAGGCACCCAATTTAAAGTAAAGTCTCCCCAAGGGGAGCTGCTGCACCGGGACAAGCAGAGAGCTGCACGGGACCCCTGCGGGGAGCTGGGACACTCACTTGCGCAACCAGTGGTCCTCAGGAGCAAAACGCCTGCGGCAGTCCCTTTCATACAAGACCATGAGCCAGCCATGGACAGAATGAAACAGCTCCAGCGTCTCTCCTCGGGCATTCTCTGAAGAAAAGGAACAAAGCAACAGTGTGCAGGCACCCTAGGTAACAGGAGTGTCCAGGAGCAACATGTGGATCACCTGCCCCGTGCTGGTAGGAGCGGTGTATTTCTTCTAGCTGCCTTCAGAGGGAAGGAAGAGATTTTGTGCCTCCCAGGAGACAGACAACCCCTTCTTTAATTGAAGTGAAAAACTCCTAGCTACACGAGGGCCACCTCAGCAAGCTCCAACCAAGCCATCACAACAGAAATGGTCTATCTCCTCTAATTCTGAGAACTGAGCTGTACCGAAATTATTCCCGCACACAGACTGACACAGAGCTACAGAGGCTCTAGCAAGATGGCAAAAGTCAACATCCCCATCGTGTCTGGTAACAAATTCTCACTTGAAATAGACGGGTGCATCGTATTTGGTGCCAAGCATGACAGCGGCATCTGGACACCAAAGCGCTGGGACACATTCTCAAGCCACACAATAATATCGTTTTGTTCAAAGCAGTTATTAGCAGAAGCTTCATTTTCAAAAATTAATGGCATAGATTGTTCTAACAGCATCCTCAACTTAGGCTACAGAAAGCGCTTACCCACAATTCCATCCCAGATCATCTTAAACACAAAGGAATTCAGAAAAGATGAGATGGTAACGAGCTCCTCCAGTTTGAATGAAATCTGCTCTTCATAGACTTCTATGTCATCAAGAATCCTATCGGAGAAAACAAATGCAAATGTACAAGTGTCAATTTAATTCCCTCTTGAATTTTTTCATACAGGCACATTATCCTTTAGCAGCAGCTTATTTCTATGACAACTGACACACACACGAGGATCTGAAGTCATAAACATAAACCTTATTAACTGATTTTAATTGATATCCAATCCTAACAGAAAACAGTATGAAAGGTCTGAGATACAAGCAGACAGTATTTCATAGTTAATAGGACCCATGTGCTAGTCCCCAGGAGACCTTTTTCATCATCCAAGCTAAGAAAACTGTCTCTACTGACCAGCAAGGACAATTTTCCACCACCTCTCCCATCCTTTGTGCTGTGCAAGTCAGTGATTGATACAGCGAGAGTTGCAAACAGAAGCACGTAAGCTGCAGAGCTTCCTTGCAGCTATACCACCATTCAAAAGCTCATCTGGAGACACCCAAGTACGTGCTCTGGACTGATGCAATTGCTGCCCAGAAGCAGCAGAAATGTTTATGCCCCTTCCCTAGCTAGTTCTGCAGTATTTCGCCACCACTTCAGCCATCTGTGTATTCCTGAAGCAGCCCAAGGCTGATGGAGGAAGTCCCTTTCAAGTCCTCTCTTCCTCAGAATTGCATTTGAAAGCCTGCTGCCTTACTCTACCTCATTATCTTTAAGCAAAGTCAGCAATGCATTAACTATTCCTCTTGAAACCTAAGAAACACGAGAGTTTCACATTACAGGCCTAGAGCACGCCCTCCTCTTGCTACCTACGTGATAAGGTGGCGGGAGCAGTCACAGAAGAGCATCAGCATGGCCAGCAGCCTCTTAGATTCCTCCGTGTCATTATTCAAGCATTCCAAGAAGAGCTTTAACCCGCCCTGTGGTCCCAGCTCACAGATAAAAGCCCACAATTTGGGCAACAGATCGTCCAGGTAAGTGAGGCCTGGCAATGGAAAAATACAAAGCACACTCAGTAAAGCCTTTTCTGCTTTATTTGTGCATCCTCCAAGAGAGAAGTGTAACTCGGAGCTGACAGATCCTTTTGCAAAGCAGCCCTTTGCTTGAAGGGAACATTGGCATCACACTGGGGTCCCAGGTCTGTCTGTATTAAGAGGAGACGTACGGTCATCAGGAAAGCCAAAAAAAAAAGGCTTTTTAATGAAGGATTAATTATTTGTATATCTGCAGCCCTTTCCCACTGTGGACTCTTTCCTCCACTCTGTCCTCCAGGCCAAAAGAGCACTCGTCTCCTCCTCTACCCATTTGGAAGACAGGCAATTTGTTCTTAAAACGTATGAAAGCATTCAGAGTTTCCATCACAAAGATGAATACTGCCAGGCTTCTTGAAAACACTGACTCAGTCTTAAGTTTGATATGGAGTAAGCAAGGTTTCATTATAGGAAAACTTGCTTCAATTTGTATTCTGGAGTGTTAATGCTTGATAAAGAAGTGATGAATGCTATTGATCAGGTGCATGGTGCAGGATGGAACAAGCCTTCCAACCAACCAGTCAATAAACTGTTGTCAGTAATAAAACTACCAACAAGTCAACAGAATTTAATAAGAAAAATCTATTTTTTCTCCACTATTAAGCAATTTGAAAAGCACAGATGTGCCCTCACCTGTGAGTATCTGCAGGCGGATCTGCGTGAGGGTTGTGAGGGTGGTCTGGTACAGGACGCAGATGCTGCACACCTTCTGCACTTCTGCCGAGTCCACTCGCTTGCCCCCAACAGGCTTGAGGATGTTGCGGACAGACGCAGACTTCTGGAAAGCTCTCTTGAAAAGATCTGGTGACAGAGAAGCACATGAAACGTTGGCTCAGGAGACAGAAGCGCTACTCCAAACCATTTCTTATGCTCAGCCACTTGGCAGCCTTGTGGTGAAGAGGATTTTAGCAAACTGGGTCACAGCACGGACAGCAGGTTTTGGTAGGTTGCTCTCACAGTACAGCTGCCAGCAACACAGAATCATGTTTTGCTGGGGACTTTACTCTGGAGCTTAAAACCATACCAGAACTGCAGTAACTAACGAGCCGCAGGATCTAGTGCTATGCACAGCAGCTGGAAGATAGCTACCTGTCTTATTCTAAACATCCTGTCTCGTTCTAAATCTGCTTTTGCAGGATCCCCATGCTTCACAGGCCCAGAAGCCTGCTGACCTCCCCATCTTGCCTTGGAAAGCACTAAGCTATGCAGTAAGCACTTCAGCTACTTGAGCAACAATAAAGGAAAAAACTGCTAAAATAAGCACATATTTTCACAGCACCAAGGTACAAGACTTGCCCCAGGTCACAGAGGCTTTGTGAGCTGGAATTACAAATAACTTAGATCATATCCCCACCTAAGCAGCGGCAGCTGCTGCAAGTAATTACTCAAAGCTTTTAGCTTAAGTGGAAAAGTCCAGCTCCTGTGAGACTGGGAGAAACACACACACTCATGCAACCCCTCTCGCTCCCAGCATGTAGACACAGAAGCAGCCCTCCAAAACTGACTCTTCATAGGGAGGCTGTTCTGCGGGGAAGCTGGCTGTGCCGGCAGCTGAGCTATTTCCTGATTCTCTAGCAATTTCTTGCTGAGCACATCGCTGAAGAGGATGCGAATCATATGGACTCCCCAGAGATGCTGCAGTTGCTTTGTCAGCAGAGGCATGGACTCATTCAGTCTGAAAGACAAGTCAGAGAGAGACGTTAAAAGGCAGGCTGGTATAAAACACCAGGGGTACTCCGATACACTTAGCTCACAGCCAAAATGGAGCACGAACCCACCCTGCAGATGGTCCTCAAGGAAAAAACAATACCCAGGTCCTATACCAAGCGTGCCAGCATGGCCACTGGTACCAATCTAACTACACTAATTGAATTTCCTCATGTAATCATTTGTGTATGAATGAGACAGTTTAAATTGTGCAGATATAACCTGAAACAGCTGAGAAGCTACTCTGAATAGGGTCACGCTGTTCATCTCAAATCCTAAAGCACTTTGCAGCTTATAAATAAACAGAGGCTTAAATCATCTATCGCCATAAGGTCGTCTTCACTTACCCATAATCCACAGTCTGTGAAAACCAGCCCAGAACAGGATGCCAGTGGGTGAGATTGGATTTCTTTTGGGAAACGTACTTCTGGCAGTAGGAGAGCATGTGAATGAGCACACCCACAAAATGAGCTGTCTCCTCCTCAAGAACTTTATCATTCAAGGAGCCCAAGAACACAAGATTACCTGGCAGAACAACCAGTACAGCGAAACTTAAACGAGGGACAGACACTGCAGGACAGTAGTTACAGATAAAAGAGACAAAAAGAACTTGCAACGATTTTCAAGTCCACAAAAGGATTACCAATAAAAAATTACTGTTAGAGGCTACCCTACAGGAAGCCATTTCCATCACATCAACCACTAAGGCGGTGCATCACTTTGGCATTCACTTGCAGCCTTCTCATTTGTAACTATCTAAAGAAGAGTAAAATTCGGGGAATTGGAGGCAGATCAAGAGTGAAGTGAGTCAAGACTCCCTTCCAAGCACAGAAGGAGGACATCTTACAGGTGCTTACCCAACAAACACAGAGTGTGACTTCCTTCCAAGCACACGCAGACATCTCGGCACTGCACTTCACGACTTAAAAACAGGATGAACTTGCGAAAAAGCTCATGAGATTCTATCACTGCCAGTCGCTGAAACACAGAATTTAACTGCAGGTGAGGCTGAGAAGCACCACGCAGAACAACCATAGCTCATCTGCTATCAGCAGTTTGGACTGCCATTCCTTTCCAGATAAATCAGAAAGCTAAAACTGTTGAAGAGAGAGAAAGTCCTCGACTCAAAGCTGGTCTAAGAAATGAAAAGCTTTGCAGCTGAACAGGCCACGTTCTAGTTGTAGGCAGACTTCCAACTGTCTGCAAGAGCACAGAATGCTTATTTTGTGCAACAATTGCTGCCTGCACCAAGCTACGCAGAGGAGCAGACACGTTTAATTAATTAGAGGACAGCCTGCTAGTTCCCATCAGAGATCCTCTGCCACGCAACAGACTGATTTCTATTTTGCCTTTGCCTACAATTACAGAAATGGAAGGATAAGTACATGCAAAAACTCAAGCTGTGTCACATATTTCTTTCACTTTGTTTTATTTATTTATCTGAGGACAGTTCAGTCCATCACCTCACTGGTGTTGATAACTCCTGTGGTATTAGAAGCCCTGAGCATGTGGAGGGATCAAGTATTTCCTCAACAGAGCTTGAAATTGGAAAAGAAATGCCAATGTTCTGTTCTAAGAGCTGATAAAATGGAATAACAAGTGGGCCTGTGTGATAGTCAGTGGATTTTTGGTACTGTTACCTCACCCACTTACCTCAGGTGTTAGAGTAGCGAGATGAGTCATTATAGCAGGCACAGACATGATATGGATCAGAAATGACCTCAACAAATTGTCTGAAAACTGTGCAGCAATCACAGGGCTACAGAGAGAAAAATACTTCAGTGCAAGATACCTGACCTAGCAAAGGAGGAAGCAGCCTTTCTAACCGAGCCATTCAGGACAGGCTTCTGATTCTATCCTCATCAAGAAGCACGACTGGAGAAGAACGTTCACTTACACTTCTGTTATCACAGCAAGTTCACAAAACTGCTCGTGACTCAAGAGAATAGAGTAAGTCAAACAGTTCACAGCATAACCATTTTTCCATAGCTCATCCACGCAACCCATAGAGCTATAATAGTTAAGCAGTTCATCTCCTAAGTTCCCCCTCTCCCCACTGCCACAAAGATAGTAATTAAACAATGTTTTCCTTAGGCAGAAGTTAGGAGACTTATTCAAGAGCTCTCTACGGTAACAGATAAATGTGCAACAGCAGCTCATTGGTAAGGGGCACAACTGTACTTATCCAGAGAGCTCTGGTCCCTTCTGACAGCTCAGCAGAACAGCAAGCAGATCCTGTGTCCTGAACAGGAACTGCACTCCCAACTCTAGACTTATGCTAGCACTTATTACTAACTTAATAGCATTCTGACCTGAAAAAACGATGACAGGAAAGTGAACTATTTGCCTAAAGCAGCTCTTTTATCAGGGAGAAACTCTCAAAGGCACAAAGGGACTGGCAGACAGAGAGGTCTGCAACAGCACAATAAAGCCTTTGGCTGCCTTACCGCAGTGCGAGGGAGAAGATGGCAGTTAAAGAGCCTTTGGACAAGGATGGTCTGGATCTTGCCAAGCCATTAGTTAGCAAAATCTGGAATAAAACAAACAAAAAAAACCCTGCAGTACTCAGAAAAAAAATATTATAACTGTTTGTGAAAGATGTTGTGTTCATTTTCAGAGCAGAGAAAGAACAACACCAAAAAAAACCTGAAAAAGAGTTACTGCTAGATATTTGGCAGAACAGAAGGGTTCAGATTAATAATGGCATAAAGAGAAACTGCATTCAAATCAGGCAGCCAGTAGTTCTTATTTCTCTAGGCACTGTACTCAGAAGATTCCCAGGCCTTTTAAAATTACCAGGCAAGGCTCATAGCAGCTTGGTAGCATCATTCTAATTTAAAGGATTAGGTAAAATGACATCGGTTCCTTTCCCTAACAGAACAGAACACAAACCAAAGTTAGGAAAAACATTCCAAAGTCCTTGCTCTTGTTATAAGACAATGAAGTAGCATTTAGATTTGCCAGTAGAGACAAAAGGCAGACGATGTATTTGGGCTCAACAGGGAGACTCTGCTCTGAAGAAAAGCATGCCCACACAAACCACCAGTGCTCCCCACCCAGCCTCTCCCCGACAAACCACCACCCAGAGCTCACAAAAAGCTTCCTCAGAGCATGGAAGCTTCTAGCACGGGACTGGGGTTTATTTAGAATAGACTGAAGACAATTGTAGCAGCCCGAGACTGACCTGCAGCACAGAATAGAATCCCTTCTGGTTGAGGTGTCCCATGATGTTAGCACAGATGTGGTTCATGGCAGGCCGCAGGGTTTCACCTGCCAGGTTAAAACAGCGACGTTACCAAACCAGTATCACAGCTGCACTGCTCATTCTCTTACAACCTATAAATTGATGTGTCGATTCACAAGCCCTTCTTGCATAAATTCCTTGCCCTTAGATGCAAAACAACCATTTTAGCAGCATTTCACATCATGCCTTGGTAAAATGGAACATTTAAGCTATAAGAGCTGCATTTCCTCACTGTACTTGTTTACTTTTTCTCTGTATTTCCTCCACAAACACCGAGTTAAATGCACATCCCTTTATCCTCTGAGCAATTCTGGTGTGTGAGACTCCGGAGAACCATAAAAACCTTGCAACAGCTGTTGCTGTTCTAAGGGAAGTAGCCTCCTTCATCTCAAAGGAATCCTTACTGCCATTCCCTGCTTTGTGTGAGCACAGGCATAGCAAATCTTTGTGGTAAGCGTGGGGAGAAGGCAGGTGCAGAAACAGCACTCAGGAGATCGGAAAAACAAGCCCCAGGTCAGTGCCTTAAGATACCGAAGCGGATACACCGACCTTTTCCCCGAAGGATTTTCCAGGTAGAAGTGTCTGTGAAGGTGACGAGCATCGTGAGGTGCAAATTGACCAGCCTGGAGTCCTGTAAGATGTCAGGCTGCAATGAGAAGCGCCGGCGTTAATAAATCTCATCACCCCTGTGCCAAACTGCAGGATTGTTCGATGCAGGCAGACAAAAACGCAAAGAAAATGTTTTTGGTTTTGTTTTTTACCTTAAGCTGCTTGAGAAACTCACAGCAAAACCACAAAATGTCCTTGATCTGTTTGATCCACAGGAGTGTGAGGTCTTTGGAGAGCGCCAGGGACACGTACCACACCTGAGGCAGGCAGGATACGAACAGGAGCGATCAGTGTTTGTGCTGCTGACGGGCTAAACACATTACCAGGAAGCTCTGTAACAAAACCACCTCTCAGAGCCCCCTGAACCCAGCAGTGGAGCCAAGCTAGCTCTCTTCCCAGAGATCACTTGGTCAGAGCACACCACCCATCACAGGACACTAAAAATATTGGAGGGATAGAGAGAAACCTCTCCAAACAGCCACGATGGAACCTCAGCCATGTTCGGGGGGGCTGAAAGCTAAATAATTCCCACAACACCAACCTAAATCCCCACCCACAGAAAAAAAAAAACAAAAAACAACAAAACAACGTCCTGCTGACCTTGGGCTCGTTCTCAGCATCCATGCTATTTAGAATACACCGGCACAGCTTTTCGAATCTCTGCAAAAACAGACAGAATAACAAAAGTGATGTTGGTTCTAACTGCAGCAGGGGCTATTCTGGAAAAGCACGAGGAACAGCTCAGCAGAGGGAGCGAGGTCTCCACACATGGACACGTTCCAGCCACGTTCCCCACGGGCAGTGCTGCTGGCTCCTTCCCCGAGAGCTCATCTACGCGCCCTGCCAGCGCTGTGCAGACGAGCTCTCTCCTTGGCCACGCTGCTCGTAAATTCCTCAGCCTTCCCAGTTCGGTATCCAGACTGAGGGGGTGCCCAGAAACAGAGCACAAAGAAGCACAGCCCAGCCCTGTGCTGAAGGGGAAGGAGAAGAGGAAGCAGAAGAGACTGATTTCAGCACCTCGTTACCATAACACAGAACTTCAAATGGACACCAGGCACCTAAAAATTCCGTATGCGGTGTCCACGTTTGGTTTTCATGCTGTAAATCCAGAAAGATGCATTTGCAGCACTTGTGCCTTTGTCAGCAGGAGGAGTTTATTGGAACACAAATGTAAAAAGTCCCTCCCTGCTGCTGCAATTTAAACACGGCCTTTCATTTTTTTTCAATTGTTTTCCTTTCAATTAGCCCTCATAGCTCTCTGGCGAAAAAAAATAATCATAGAATCATGGACAGAGACACTACAGCACAGGGCTTTACCCCGAAGCCACAAATTCGGGGCAAGGTCAGAGCAGCAGCTGCAATACAAACAGCCTGCACGCTGCACCGTGCCAGGACAGATCTTTGTGGGATGCCACAACGTACCTGCCCGGGGCGCTGGCCTAGCTGACAAAATCATGAGGCAAAGCTCAATTACCGCTGCTGGCATGGTCACCAGGAAAAACAGCTGTTAAACTATGCCCTGAGCACAGAACCACTACTGAAAAATTCAGGGGCTCTTCTGTTTCAGTCCCGCAGAGAAGGAGCAGGAGGCAGAGATCACGTTTCTGAAGCCAAAAGATATTGCAAGAGCCTCCAGGAACACCGGGTAGCTATTTAAACAGAGTTAACGTTAACGTATAGCAGTGAAAGAAGGAAAGAATGTCGCAGTAGAAGCCTTACCTCTTTGTCCTCTTTGTGGTTAAAAACAAACAGCAGCTTCCGAGCGATTCTGAAGACAGAAAGCGCGCTCCTTTTACTCGAGGCGGATTCATTCACCCCAAAGAAATCCTCCACTTCTCTCCTAGGAAAGGGGGAGCACCGACACTGGGGGTTAAACCCCAGCACGGTGCTCTGATGGCGAGCAAAACACGGAGGGCAGCGTCACCCACCTGATGTCCCTCTGCAGGCGGCAGCGGCACAGAAACCTCCTGGCCAGGGCCTGGATCTGGACGGCGGCGCGCTCCCGCTCCTTCAGCTCCCTGCGCTCCTCCCGGGCCTGCCGGGCCTTGTCGAGGAACTGCGCCTTGGAGGACTGGCTGGCGCTGAACATCTTCACAGCCTGTAAATAAAGAAAGGAACCAGACACGAGCTTAAGGCACGAAACCAGAAATGAGTTCAAGGCAAGGCCAGGGCTGGGGGCGCAGCGGGGACACTCAGGGGGCTCGGGCGAGGTCCCGGGGCCCCCTCCCAGCCCCTCAGCGGAGCGGGCAGCGCCCGGTACCGGCCCCGGGGGCCGCGGGGAGCGCACACAGCGCCCGGGGCCGGGCTCGCTGCAGGCGCCTCAGGCACGGAACGAGCGAGGGGGCGGCGGGGCCGTCACCGCACGGCCCCCACAGCCCGGGAACGGGCCCGGCTTAGGAAAATCACCTGCAGGCGGTAACGGGAGCGAGCCCGCGGGCACCGAGGGGGCACCGGGAGCGCCCCCGGCCGCTGCCGGGCCCCGGAGGCCGCGCCCGGGGCTCTGAGGGGGCTCCGAGGGGGTCCCCGGGGCCGCCCCCCCCCCGCCCGCCGCTGCCGAACCCGAGCCGGGCGCCCCGTGAGGCGCCGCGGGGCCGGCGGAAACCCGCGCCCCGCCGCCACCGTTCCGCCCCGCCGCCGTTCCGCCCCCTCGCTCCCTCCCCGCAGCCTCGCTGCGTCACGGCTCAGCCGCAGCGGGACCGAGCGGCTCCGCGCCCGGCTCCGAGCCCCGGAGCTGCCCGCGGGGGTCGGGCCGTGAGGCGAGGTGAGGCGGCGAGGAGCGGAGCGGTGAGGTTGGCGGGGGGGGGGGGGGGGGGGGGCAGCGCCGGACGGGTTTCGGGGGGGCACCGCGCCGGAAGGGGCAGGGCCGGAAGTTCCTCGCCCCGGCGCTCCTGGGCCGCGGGGCAGCGCCGCGCCCTTCATGGTGAGGGGGAGCGGGACGGGAGCGGGGCCGGCACCGGGGGGGCTCGGGGCAGGGCTGGGGGTGCTGGGGGTGCTGGGGAGGGCGGGCTTAACGCGGCTGGGCTCCCGGGATGGCGGCGGGGTCGGGCCCAGGTGGGCCTCAATGGGGGGGGG